>JALPQI010016513.1:0-25994 GCA_025490895.1 Thaumatotibia leucotreta
AATCACTTCCACAGGTTCAGCCTCAACGATGTGTCTGATGTAAGTATGAGGCTTGGATAGACGCTAGAGCGGAGCGTGCGACGGGGCGACCATGCCCCAATTTCACAACATTGACAAGTCCTACGATTGTAAATCTACGGTTTCTCCAATAGAGAGCGTCTATAGGCTACAGTTACCGCTTACCATCGGAAGGGCCGTACGTTTGATTGCCACCAGCATAAAAATTACTGCAGGAACGTTAATAAATCAGCAGTAAATAGCTACTTTTATGCGAAGCAAAATTACAATTGTCACAAAAATCATGACAATTGTAGCGAAATTCCGACATAAGCCGAACCTCATGTCAAGAATTAATGAAAATTGTACTAAACCTTCCGACAATTGTCACGGGTTTCGGAAAATAAAAAGTAGTTTATTAACGATATAATAACTTTATCAGTAATAATTTTATGTTGGTGGCAAACAAGCACATGGACCGTCCGACAGTAAGCGGTAGCCGTAGCCTACGGAGGCCTGTGACGTCAGTAACAGTGATATTTTACGATTGTCACAATTGTAATTATGGTGAAATTGGCCACATGTTAAACAATTGCAAACGTATACGCGTGATCTGAGTACACACTGTCGACTGTCGAAATCCCTTAGACTCTCGACGCTCGCCGCTCAGCCCTTACGCCGCGGCCACGACATTGATCTAAGCTCTAAGGCGACCGGCTTAGCGGAAAACGTATGGTGCTCCCTCTCGTACCCATATCGGCATCCCGCTCCAACTCATGGATTCGCGCGCCGCTGGTCGCCTTAGACCAATGTCTTGCCCGGGCCGTTATGCTAAGATGTCACACTAGTGATGTTACCAAATAACGTTCACATTAGAAAATACTGTTTTGTTCACTCCTTGGTACAATACTTGCCGAGACTACAATGACGAAATAAAAACGCTATTCACCTAAACATTACCTTCTTTCGCTTTCCTGTAGTCGGGACCATGATCTGCCGCCGCATTATTAACCCTTAAATGCATAGTGATGTATACAGAGTGTTTTTTTTAAGTGGGACAGTATGGGGAAATCGGAAACTATAGAAGATACAAGGAAGTTGTCTTAGGAGACATTAGGTATTTTTGTGAGATAACAATTTTGGCATTTTCAAAAATTTGGTCAAGTGCGAGTTGTGCCTAAAAATTAATTATATTGATAAAAAAAAAATTTGACGCAGATCGACGTGATTTTAGGCGTAGACCATTTTATTGTATTGGATAAAAAAAATCTGAACAGCAGAAGTTAGTCAAAGGACTATGGGCAGATTTGTATGGAGACTGGACCAAAAACCAACAGAGCTGAAAGTGGTGTCATTAAATAGGTATTTATATTTATTTCATTTCATTCTATGGGCACTTTGTTCAATTCCATTGCAAAACGGAGATATTTGTATTTTAGTCAGAGTAAATACTATGACGAATGATGTCTGGACGACGGTGATTTACAGAGAGTGTTCCGCAGAACGCCTTACTCATACAAAATTATCCAACGGAATTCAACTTTGCACCTTTAGAATGAAATAAAGTACATAAGCAGACCTTTTTAATGACACTATTCCCAGCTCTGTTGGATTTTGGTCCATTTTGACGCATAGTCCTTTAAGAAAACCATTTCTCATATTACATCCACTGTGAAGTGTCTACTACTGCAAGGTCAATATTTAAAAAAGTATTACTTACACTTTTCGAACACGACATTTGAATTTGGATGGTTTTATTTAAGTTCAAAAGGATTTTAATAAGTTACATGTGGCGAGCTCATAAAGAAAAAAAACTTTAAATTTGGAATGGTCATTGAGTACCTATTCGTAGTTTGAATTTCGTTGAATATTTTCATTTTTTTTTCTTTATGAGCTCGCGACATGTAACTTATTAAAATCCTTTTGAACTTAAATAAAACGTTCCAAATTCAAATGTCGTGTTCGAAAAGTGTAAGTAATACTTTTTTAAATATTGACCTTGCAGTAGTAGACACTTCACAGTGGATGTAATATGAGAAATGGTTTTCTTAAATTTGACTAACTTCTGCTGTTCAGATTTTTTTTATCCAATACAATAAAATGGTCTACGCCTAAAATCACGTCGATCGGCGTCAAAAACATTTTTTTTTTCAATATTATTAATTTTTAGGCACAACTCGCACTTGACCAAAATTTTGAAAATGCCAAAATTGTTATCTCACAAAAATACCCAATGTCTCCTAAGACAGCTTCCTTGTATCTTCTATAGTTTCCGATTTCCCCATACTGTCCCACTTAAAAAAAGACTCTGTATATGCATCATGCATGTATCGACTCTATTGACAACATGTCAGAATTCAAATTAGAATAAATTTTTGTCAAGGTCATGCATTTAAGGGTTAAAGCGGACTTACTTTCTATCCAGCCCGCAACAATACGCGAGCATGAGCAGAGTGAAGGGTGGCCATATTAAGTCCGCATTAATAGCGCCGCAGCGTTCCCGACCCGTGGTCCAACCGCTATGTCCAACTGGTTATGTCACGGGGAAGTAAAATTATACGTAGTCCAACCATTGTACTACGAGGAAAGGGTCTAGCAGGATAAGCTAACAAGAGTGGCCCCCTCAAGGGATTTGGTTGTAATTTGAGGTGCAGTAGTGGGAAGCCCTAAGAACACTGGATGCGTAATATCAGCCTCCGATCTTCTTTTGTTTCAGACTTATTCACGAAAATGTCATAAATCATGGTAATCTTTAAACTGTGATATTAACTAAACCAAGTAAGCGAGAGTGACCAAATAAATTCAGAATTAAAGAGCGTGAAATGGGGTTCATAATGCATATTTTTAAAGACATTCATATCTTCAAACTTGGATGAAAAAAAAATGGTTTTTTTTTTTCGGTTATATTTTTTGCCACTTCTCGCAGAGGCACAACTACCAAAAAAATTACTTAATAAGCCACAACTGACAACTACGTATACATTTAAAAAGATTTCGAAAAATCATGGTGCGTCATGTCAAAAAAAAAATTAGGAACGCATGTTTTCGCACCATCTGTACAAGAACACGACAATCATTGATAAATCACTTCCCTTTCGGATGAAAATATTGCCCTTAAAAAGAAATGTGAATATTGTGGAATTGAATACAGTCATACTTGGGACCATGAAGAGTATGATTCTGTAAATATAGAAGAATTGTATTGTTCTGATTGCTCTACTGAATTATTTGTTGAAATGGAATGGTAATAAAAATGATTTATCAATGATTGTCGTGTTCTTGTACAGATGGTGCGAAAACATACGTTCGTAATTTTTTTTTTGACATGACTCACCATGATTTTTCGAAATCTTTTTAAATGTATACGTAGTTGTCAGTTGTGGCTTATTAAGTATTTTTTTTGGTAGTTGTGCCTATGCGAGAAGTGGCAAAAAATATAACCGTAAAAAAAACTTTTTTTTTTTTCATCCAAGTTTAAAGATATGAATGTCTTTAAAAATATGCATTATGAACCCCATTTCACGCTCTTTAATTCTGAATTTATTTGGTCACTCTCGCTTACTTGGTTTAGTTAATATCACAGTTTAAAGATTACCATGATTTATGACATTTTCGTGTATAAGTCTGAAACAAAAGAAGATCGGAGGCTGATATTACGCATCCAGTGTTCTTAGGGCTTCCCACTACTGCACCTCAAATTACAACCAAATCCCTTGAGGGGGCCACTCTTGTTAGCTTATCCTGCTAGACCCTTTACCCTTGGTCCAATTGGATGTACCACGGTATACTAAATTTATCGGTAGTCCAATACTAGAACATATATTTACGTATACTAGTACTATGGGTCATAATTACATGACGCGGTAAAAAAATCTACAGTTGAACCACGGATCATTTTACTTAAAACCCGTGGCACAACCAGTTGGACATAGCGGTTGGACCACAGGTCGGGAGCGCGCCGCAGCAACTCACGGTAAGCACTCTGTTTAAAATTAAAACGCTTATTTTCGTTCCCAGGGTTTAGCCAACGTCCAAGTAAAAGACCCTTTAAACTACGCACAGATATTCGGCAAAATGGAGGAGCTATTGAAAGCAAATAGCACTGTTTACTCGTACGTCATAACCGTCACTGCTATGGACTATATCTACAACGATATAATAGACAGGGGAAAGATCCATGAAGTACATGAAGAACCTTCCTGGCCGTCCTTCTTCCGTAGGAAGAAGAAAACGGTTCCAATGGAAACTATCATGAAGTTGGAGAAGTTTCAGAAGAAATATGATATCGCTTCGCTGAAAGAGCTGCCTTGGTCGGTCATCTTTAGAAGATAGATTCCATTTTGTTCCAATGACTTTTTCGGAACAATGAATGAGTGCGTAGCCAAGTTGCCAAAGTCCATTAGAAAACAAAGTTGTCAATCGCTAACGCTCAGTAGATTATAGTAGTTTTCTCTCTATGTAACAAGTTGTTATAGTGCCGTACTTGAAATGCTTCCGTAGGCTGAAGAAAATGGTTCAATAAACACTCCTGAAGTCGATTGATTTGAGCAAGTTACTGTTGCCGGCGACAATACCAATGCTCGATAAAGCTCTAGTATTCGACATAGGCACTTGTCAAAGTTATAAAGGTTAAATTTGAACAATATATTAATTAAAACTTTCACGATTATCACTCATATTTTAAAGACAAACGGGTCTTGATCGCGTAAACTTACGTTAAATTATATCCTGACGTTTCGGGCATGACGTTACACCCGTGGTCGCAGGTAAATTTGAACAACTTAGATTTTAATATTAGAACTAAAATCTTGTCATTTTTTATAGTCAGGTCGAGGTGTTATTTTTATTATATTGTTAACGTAACTGTTAAGTTATGCACAGTAAGATTATAAGTTTATGTTAGAATAAAAATGTTTCGTTAAGCATGTCTCAAAAACGTGTATTAATTTCAATCCACGTAAATGGTGCCTAATTCAGATAGATAAGTAATTATATTATTCGGATACTCAATAAATTTTGGAGCGAAAAAGGTGGCTATAAAAATCGGAACACGACTGTTACTATTAAAGCAAATATTCTTCTTTAGTACCGTTTGGTAGCCAAAGTTTCCTAACCAGCTTCGAAATGGGAATAATATCCCAGTAGGTATTTTGCTTTAAATCGGGACTTTATTATTACCGATTTGTAACCTCGTACTACCAAATCCGGCTATGAGATGGGAAATTCTCATTTCATAACTGGCTACCAGCTACCAAATCTAGCTACCAAACGGTACTAAAGGAATATTCTGACTAGGTTTTCTGTTCTGTGGGTATTATAAACCAATCACTCATTTAATTACCTTTTTTGTTAAGTGTACAACTGTATTCCTAGTTTAGGTATAAATGCCTAGATAAAAACTTAAGTTCCGTGGATTGAAAATACTACAATTGTATGTTTATTTTTAATTTGTGTATGCATGCAAATAAAAGCTTTTTTGTGTTAGAATGTTTACTTTCCTTCCAAATGGTTAGCGTATTCAGAAGCAATAGCATTACAAGCACATCGACGCCATACTTATTTTATTGTTATATTTTGTTCAAGAGAATTTAGAGAATACATTAACATAAAATGGCTGTGAATGAAAACTTCCTCGTTCAATCGTACCAATGATCCTGGTTAGATATACAATGCCAAATGAAAAGATTAGGACAGGGGTTATGTATAGTTAGGTATAGGTAATTAACTAATTACACCAGAGTTGAGGTGAATGATTACACACACATCCAAATGAAGTACTCATTGCAAAAACATGTAGTGAATGAATGAATGACATGACTTGTGTCAAAATATTGAAGCAAATCCCTTGAAAAAACTTTTTGGTCAATCTTAAAGTTGCAATTGGATTTGCTGTTAGTACGAAACATGTAGTGAATGAATGAATGACATGACTTGTGTCAAAATATTGAAGCAAATCCCTTGAAAAAACTTTTTGGTCAATCTTAAAGTTGCAATTGGATTTGCTGTTAGTACGAAACAAGAACAATAATTTCAAATTCCCCGTGTGTTTACATGACATGTTGATGTGTGCGTGACCTCAACTCTCATGGAACTATCTATATACCACAGGGTGCTTAGACAAGTTGCCTATCGCTAATGCTATAGCGTATAATCGTTAATCGTAAACGAAAGGCGTACTAATATGAAAGAGTGACAGAGGGAAAACTACGATACCCTACTAAGCGTAAGCGATTGGCAACTTGGCTAAGCACACACATGTAGATAATTTCCCATAAAAGCGGCGAGCAATATGCCATCACCTTGTCCCTGCACCTACCATACCTCCACCTCCTACCCTACCTCACCACTTATCTATATCATTCGTGGCTTGTCCATTAATCACGTCATACTGTATAGGGGGATGGGGGGGTCAAGAAAAAATCACCAATTATCACCATAGGGGAGGGGGGGGGGTCATCGGACAAATCACGTGTAATACTCTCGAATCTGCTGAACAGCATTATAGCCAGTAAAAAAATCTTTACTTTTTTATAACACACTTTTTAAATACTAAGTTTTAAAACTTCGCGATCATTTAGCTCGTCGTTTGGCAAACAAGTACGTAAATTCAAGTGTTATTAAAATAACTACTTCAGTTGGCAAAAAATTACACGTGATATTGGCTAGGGGGGGTCCTGAAAATATCACCAAATATCACCATGGGGGATGGGGGGGTCTAAAACAGACCAAAATCGTATGACGTGATTAATGGACAAGCCCTAAGTAGAATCCAAAAACATGTAAACAAACCTAAAAACTTGCATTATTCCATAATCACGCACTTTTAGAACACAATCTTGGTTTTATTACCAACTTAAACTTATCTTGAGTTCACATACATTTTTAGTTAAAATTATTGATATTTATTAGTATTAACGTAAAAATATATCGCCCAACGTGTTTTACGAAATGTTTCAAAGTCAGCATAATTGTTTACATTTTTTAGATTCTACTGACAATTGGTACCTATATGTAATCCAGACTAGGTTGACCATGCTTTCAAACTCACATAAACACTTATGTAATATCAATATCCGTTCAAAAGAGGCAGACCGACCTGATGACTGAGAATCGTATCAGAAAGAATGCAATGTCATCTTCGACTTAGATTTTGGTGAAGGAAACCTTGTGAGACTTTTATTCCCCTTTCGCTATGCTATATGCGTTGAAAGTAGTCCCATAGGATTAGGCAGCCAAGTGGGCCCTGGGCATCCCGATTTCTGGTTCAAGATAGGAACAGACCAAAAAGCATCTCTTTGATTTTGAAATCAAAAAGATACTTGACGAATCAGCATTAGTTTTCTAAAATTCCGTCCAACTTGATTTTCGTACTTATGTTTTTCCTACTATTAAGAAAACTTAGCCCACATTATGAATTGACTATGAATTACTTATATATCATGCACACACATACAATTTTAAACTGCAAATCTGTGAAAATGAGCTTTCGAGATTTCAGTAAACTAATGCCACCGCTCAGAAATAATTTCAATATCAGATTTTTGACAAGCTTCAATGCAATGTTGTATGAGACCTATGCAACTCCGCCGAGGACCCACGGGCTTGTGCCATCATGTTTTCTATCCTGTTTGTGGTCTCCCTAACCATAGAGAACTCGGAGAGATCCGGAAGGTCTAACACAATGTGCGCAGAGAGACGTTTGTAAACAGAACTTGATTCTTTTTTATTTCTCCTTCCCTCCTCATATTTTAGCTGTTGTTTTAGAAATATGGATTGTTTGAGCATTTCCTGTATGTTCGTGAAGCTGGTTACTGCGCTGTCCATTGATTTCACCGCACTGAAATGTAAAGAGTTATTTGGATTATTTGAGCGTAAAGTTGTCTTTTGTTCTCTATGGTAGTATCAAGACCTGAGCATAGTTTTCTAGAAACTATACATATCATCATCATCATCATCATCAGCCACAGTCCACTGCTGGACAGACCTCTCCTATTAATTCAATTCAATTTGTTGTTTCCTTCCTTGCCTGGGGAAAAGATAGTGATAATTTTATGCCAGATAAAAATAAATGATCACTGTCCTTTTAATGGATATTTATAGGTCATAAATTGAATACATTAACAGTTTTCTAAAAGAATAGCATTTGTATAAATGCCTACATTATGTTATACAAGGTGGCCAAGAAATAAATGCATTCCCAATGTGAGGTTGTGGGATGCAATCTAATTTACAAAAAAAATACCTAAAGTGCTTATTCGAGGTATTTTTTTTGTAAATTGGTTAATGTTCCAGAAGTATGTAGTAAGTAATTGGACATAGTTTATGGAAAAGGACTGCATAGTCCACAAAAATATTTCAATTCAATTTAAATCTTATGTCAAAAGGAAAAGTCATTATTTCAGTGACTAATTTCAGTTTCCTTTTTACTAAACTACGTCCAATTGTAGTAGCACCTACTATAACTGTATCTACTTGTAGTAATAACTACTTATAATTAATTTAGGTGATTTGCTGATTTGTAATATTTATCAACAATTCTGAAACTTTCAGAAACCTTCTAGGGGCTTTCTGAGTCTCAAAACTTTACAGGGACCGGGAATGCCTTTTTTTAGGCCATCTTGTAGAAAGCAGGTTGAAAACCCACCTTAAAGCATACTCCACATCATAGCACCGCCCCTGCAACTCATGCTGCAGCTTCGTAACCTCCACTCTCCGCTCCACCATGGGGGGCAGGGCTTTTCTCACATGTTCTTGGAGTCGGTATAGCGCCAGCGATGGCTCATTAGCTACGATGTGCATGTTCTCTGAGATGCGTTCAGCAGCTGAAGATTATAAAATATATTTTATGAACAAGCTGCCAAATATCTGAATTATGACACGTCTTAGAAAATAAATAAATGATGGGTATTTCAGTCCACCAGTAAGAAGTGTCATAATTCAGATATTTGGCAGCTTGTTCATAAAATATTTAAGCGTGACAAATATTGTGGAGATGTATAGTTCGAAGACTGTCTTACGGCCCTAATACGTGAGGTAAAGATAAACAGTATAAGTACTTAGTATGCGATAATTTAATATATTGCAATTCTGGTCGTCACTCGTCAGCAACTAGCAAACAAAATGAGCCTTAAAATCCTACGGCAAATGGGTTCATTGCTGGATTGCTATAACAAGGTCTTATTAAAACACAAAATGATTACCTTTTTTAGCTTTTGCTTCTAGATCGGGATCGCCTTGATAAACGAACGTCATTTTCGCAAGATGTTTATTTCAACTAGGTAGTATATCTTGTCTTGAAGTACTGAATTTACAGTAATTCGGTCATATCGTATCCTAAAATGTATAGAACCTTTGTTTAAGGTATGTTTACAACAATATTTATATTTTATTTGCAATTAAACTTTCAATGGTCGTAATCGTAATAGTCTTGTCGTAATTGTCGTAAAGTACATTGAACTTTTATTTGACATTTGACGTTTAGTGTTGCTGTATGAAAATGATTATGAAGGTGATGCATACTACTCATACTACACACTAAGTGCCTTCTAAAGGTGCGGTTAAACTAAAAGAGCATTCGCTGTTCTAGCGCCCGTTCTAAGAAATCAACCAATCACGTTTTGTGCACCGCAAAACGCGATTGGTTGATTTCTTAGAACGGGCGCTAGAACAGCGAATGCTCTTTTAGTTTAACCGCACCCTAAGTGCAGCACATTCAGGACACGAACAATTCATTTTTTTTTGCGCAACATATTCGGAGACATGCTATGAACAGAGTAAAGTTAAAATTTCATGTACCTTAGTGTTCGAACGTCAATTTGTATAATTTTAGAATAATATATTGTCGTGTGAACAAGGTGTGAACATAGTGTAAGCTGTCTCAATGTCACCTATCTCAGGTGTTGCCAGATTTCCCGTTTTTCCAGGAAATCTACTGATTTCGGGAGGTATATTCTGCTTACCAGAGAATCTCCTTGATTTTAAAATTCCACCCGTGTGATTGAATATTTTAATTAATTTCACTAACCATAATATTATAATACACATATAACTTGACAAGCACAGATTAGGACAGTGTTAAATAAAGGATATAATTTCCTAGAAGTTTAATTGGTGTTTAAAATAGTATTTTTACAGTTCATTAAATTATTATTTTGAATAACATCTACCCAAGAAAGTAAGTAAAAAAATAGTTTCTTTGCAGATCAGCAAATCTTCAAAAAAGTATACAATCAGTATACAATCAACATAAGTTGTGCAGGTAAGCTATTAAGATCTTACCTGCCGGAACCCAAGTAATCAATAATATTATATGTTGATTGTATATTTTTCGTCATTAGTTACACCGTCTTTGACCGTGTAGGTAGATAGTAATCATTTTAAATATATTCTGACCAACCAGCTTGTCTATAGAAAATGGCGGCAAATTCAAAAAATGTAGACATGCCATAAAATTGAGAATTTATTGTCCAGGTTCGCAGTTGACCAGAGTGCTATATATTTGATTCAGTAAACTTAAGTCCAAAGTAAATTGTAGGAGAGCAAACTAAAATAAAGACTGGTAAACTTACTAGACAGTAGAAAAACGCGGCAAATTAAAAAAATATAGGCCCGTACTATTGACCTCCCATAGAAAATTTGAATATGCCGCCTTTTTATTGAGTTCATATTTTCCTTGTTTTCTCCTGGATTTTACACCATGTGTCTCCTGATATTTTCAAATTGCATCTGGCAACACTCATCTGTCAACCGGTAACCCTCCCTCTAATCAAAATAAAATGATCTTGAACAACTGTTATCAGGCCCGTCGGTTATCAATTTTATTTATTATCAAATTATAGACGAAAAAGTTCAGTTCCGTTTCGCAACACGTTCGATCAAATTCCGTGCCTCTCTGCTTGGCATTCGTTACGTGAAATATATCACAAGAGTCAAGGATAGTCCCTAATTTTTAAGTTGTAGGATTTAAACTTTTCTATACTTAGTTTTCAGAAGTTAAAGGATATATCAAAATGGTAAGCTACTTACAAAATATCTTTTCATGAATTTGTGTTGTATTTAAGTCTATCAACTGTTCGTTTTAGTTTATTGAATTAGAAAAGTACCCACATTTAAAAATTTTCATAAAATTTTTAAATGTGCTTATGTTATTTTGTTTTTTTTTTTTTTAGGAGAACCGTCAACTGGATACGTTATTTGGCGTTATTTTAAATATATTATTCCCAATCAAGTTTCTGCTCCGAGTGTACTCACTGTCCATCCTCATGATAGACATAATGTGGGTGCTGGTGAACGCAGCATTTGCTGTCATGCAGGCTACTTATGAGCTTATCCGGCCGCCTCCATTGAAGTCCTTACGTATGGAGACTGCTTTGGTAAGCTATTATTCAGTTCTATAAATCCTTACAGCTAGTACCTGTATGATAGAGATTTTTATTCCCTTTCATAAAGGGATTAGTCAAAAGTATATTATTTTAACCCTTAAAGGTTCAGTCAGTTTAGGGTCTCATGCTATTGAAAAAAGTAAGGAATTTAATAATAAGTAGTTGTACCTAACTATCATAGTTGTACCCTTGACTGTACCATCACAATTTAAGCCTCAATGCCATGTCACAATCCTAACAATTTGACATGATAAATTGTCTTTAATTCACTGAAGAGAACTGATTGTGATCCTGCTCTAAAACATAAACTTCTCATTCATAATTGTCTAGTAACTAGGGCTACCTCGCTATCACACAAAAAAGGCACAATGGATGTAGAGTTGCGGAAAAAGCCCAGTTTAACTAACTATGTCTAGTAACTTAGCAAGCAAATATGAATAGTTTATCCTTTTCAGTTGTGTAGAAGTATTGATAAGACAAGGAATAAACAATAATAAATATTTTTCACATTTTTTGATGTTTTGAATGCCTTAATACACAAAAAAAGGATTTTATTAATCAAACCATCGCAAAAAGTGCAAGTTTTTTTTTTACATTTGCTAGGTAATTAAAATATTTTTGTTCATTTGATGTCTGTCAAATGAATTAAGTGCGACAAGACTAAGACAACATGGTGTCAAAATCGTTTCCTAAAATGCGTTTATCACAGCGTTAATGGTCTAAAACGGTTTTAAGAAAAAATCTAATTTTCTCTTAAAATAGACTGACTTCATATGACATTTTTAACTTCAAATTTGGTTAGAAATCCGCTGTTGAATTTTTTCCCCTCATGGGCACATTGTATGCTTGCTAATTTAGAACACATTTATGAATAAGGGGGTAACGTTACTGTTCTTCATAGGTGATAGGATCTGGCCGAGGAGTGGGCCGAGAGCTGGCCATCCAACTCTCCGAGCTCGGTGCAATAGTGCTCTGTGTCGACAAGAACAGCACCAGCAACAAGGAGACCCTAGACTTGATCAAGCTGCATGGAGGCTCAGCAATCAGCTTCACCTGTGATATTACGAAGAAGGAAAATGTGGAAGAGTTAGCGGAGAAGGTGATGAAAGAGATAGGTTTTGTGAGGTTAGTACACAAAACAATATGAAGGTTATGAAGTTCTTTTTGTTTCAGATTTCATTTTTATTTTTTCTAAGAGGTTGATAAATCAAATTAGCATATGCCCCAATATCTCTTTGTGAGGCAAGCTCCCGCTGTGGGAATGCCTATTTAGATTTTAATGAACTGACAGAAAGTTGGAACTTTCAGCAACTATATAATGAAAAGAATTGCCAGTTGAAGGGATACTACAAGGTTGTATGTATCAGTATGAAATTTTAACATTGTCATATTGACACAAAGCGAAGATTTAATCACTCAAGAAATGTAACATAGTCATAGAACACTGTATTATTGGAGCAGCAACGTGCAAGTAGAATAGTAGAAATTTATTTACATACAATAACATATTATAATATGTATAATATATGTATGCCTTTTCAATTTTGCTGTCTTCTAAGTATTATTCACAATTTCACGATTAGTCAGTTCTTGAATTTGCTATTATAAAATTAAAATTAAAAGCTTGTGTAAGAAAAACAATAACTATAATATAATATAAACTAAGTTATTAGACTAAAGCTAGTCTTAATGTTTTTTTATTATTGTCAAATCACATTATCGAAATCCTATTTCCCTATTTTCCTTATTTTTTTGTAGAGTGCACCACCTAAATTTTGTTATCTTGTCTCTACCCAAAGGATGTAGGGAAGAAATCGCTCTTTAGCAATAAGGCCGCCTTTTATGACCTCTGTTTTTGCATTTCTTTTGTTTTTTTTTTACGTGTGAGGTGTGCAATAAAGAGATATTGTATCGCAATCCTAATAATCTTAATTGTATTCGCAGCATGCTGTTCTACTGCTGTGGGATCCCCAGTCCTCGATCGCTGCTGACGCAGCCTCCACAAGACTTGCACGAGACTTTGGACCTCACGCTGACGTCTTATTTCTGGGTAAGTCATAAACAACGCCCTACTTAGGGCTGATTTGGGCGTTTTATCGTTGTCTTAAAAAAACTATTTGGATAGGTATTTGTATGATATTTATTCTCAGAATGTGTAAGTGTCCTAAATTTTCCACATATTTTACATAGGTAAAGTCGCCATTAGATCTATCGAAGCGGCTACGATGCTCAAAAATATCTGAACATGCTCTCTTAATGCCATGACTCTATATTGTATAAAAAAACATTAGGTATTTAATCACACTTAGTTACATAGCGCATATCTACACTATGCAATTTCTTTGTTGGACAATATTCCAACTTTTCTCACGCAAAAGGGTCTGACTGAAAACCAGCGTTACAGTAGGTATATACAGCGTGTTTTTCTTCATATGCTATAACTTTAACGGAAGCTTATTTAGGTCAAATATAACTAATTTCTCTAAGAAACTAGTGTTTTAACTCTTACTGTTATTGAGTTATTAAAAAAATAAGTTTAATCACTGAACATGTGTATTGCAACCTTTATTACATTCTAATCTTACTTATTTTGACATGTGCCGTCAGTTACCTGAGATTAACTTTTATTTTATTCTTAAGGATCTCTCACACTTACCATTTCATTTATTATGTATGAATACAGAAAAAAAATTTTTTTATCGAATTTTCCAAAAGCCTGTATACCAGACAACTTCTATTAATGTCCCAAGTAACCTGTCTTATTTATAGCATATCGAAACGAACACCCTGTATATATACCTAAAATATACCTAGCGGTAAATGTACTGTAACATTATGCTGAGTCGAGCCCCTTTTCAACATCACACAATAGGTACTAATAATATAGTTTTACTTTTATCCTTTCATAATTATAAGACAGAGATCCCTTACAGGGATAAGTTCGCCTTTGTACCTGTTTCTAATTGTTCTGTGATTTTTTTTTACCTATATTTTGTGTACAATAAAGAATTTACATACATACATACTGCATAAAAATGTGATGTTGAATAAAAAAATTCTGTCTCTGTCTTCGATGTGGATTTTCCAAATAAAAATAAATGAAGAAACAGGAATAGGTTCAAAAATTTCTGTCTTTGTCTTCTATGTGTATCCAAATAAAATACATGAAGAAACAGGAATAGGTTCTAAACATTTCTGTCTTTGTCTTCTATGTGTATCCAAATAAAAATACTTGAAGAAACAGGAATAGGTTCTAAACATTTCTATCTTGGTCTTCTATGTGTATCCAAATAAAAATACATGAAGAAACAGGAATAGGTTCTAATAATTTCTGTCTTTGTCTTCTATGTGTATCCAAATAAAAATACATGAAGAAACAGGAATAGGTTCTAAACATTTCTGTCTTTGTCTTCTATGTGTATCCAAATAAAAATACATGAAGAATCAATGACCTACTAACTGATAACTTGGCTGTTTTAGCTGATAGACCAATTCATCCCCGCTATGAAAGCGAAGAACCACGGTCACATCATAGCCTTAACGTCGGTCGCGGGTCTCAGCTACATCAAGGATCAAATGCCTCTCAGCGTCGCACAGTTCGCCGTCCAAGGTAAGTATCAAGAATCCCTTGTCTTTTTCCTATCCTCAATCGAAAAAAAGAAAATAACGAATAAAAATCAACTAAATTCGTCCCACACAAAAACCGTCGCCACAAAAATCAGTAAAAACGGAAACGTGTAAAATAAAAGAAACGTTTGTATTTGTGATAAATAAATACACAAATAATACCCTCGCCGGGATTCGAACCCGGAACCTCCAGCTTCGTAGGCAGGACCACTACCAACTTGGCTACGGAGGCAGGAGATACATATGGAAATAGATAGATACATATAGATAAAACTATTTACTTCAATACAAACTCAATTGAAATATTGTGATTATTTTGGCTCACTTTAGAATAAATGAAAGGAAGGTAATGAAAGCTGTTCAAACGCCGTTAAAACAACCCAGTTAATAGTGACCGTACCGGGTTCGAATCCCAGCCATTATTCGTGCATTTATTATTATAAATATTTGTTCCTTGGTAATGACATTAAGTATGGTATATCGAACTATTGACCACTTTGTCTGCCACACTACAAAAGTTAAGACACTGACTGTACCTGCCTATATTCGTGTATTTTGTTCGTTGACTTTGTGTTCGTGTTTTTTCAAGTATGGTCATTATTATGTACATTATAATACTTACATTATACCTACATTATTATATTTATTTCGGTTCCAGGGTTAGCAGAATCTCTAATGGAAGATCTGAGGATAAACAAGATAGACGGCGTCCATGTTACTTTAAGCCACATCTACCCATTCATTGTAGGAGAAGATAGCTCAGACTTGCGACTAAGGTATGTATTAGGTACACTAGGTACAGTCAGCAGCAGATATTGCGAAACAGGGTGTTCAAAATTAACTTCATCATCAGCCTATGATAGTCCACTGCTGGACGTAGGCCTCTCCTAATAACTATGCGTATAGACGCATTAGGAGGTAAATGCCCATAATCGCCACGCTGGGCAAGCGGATTGGCGATCGCAGTAATGTGTCCACTATGATGACGCTGCCCATCATCAATCTTTTATCAAATGGTCAGTGACACTTCAATCCCTTAGTCGACTCTTACGACACCCGCAGAAGGAGTTGGGGTGGTGACAAATGTATTCTTACTGCCGTCACCACACGGCCAAAATTAACTTGCCAATAGCTAAAGGTGGATTTACACTAAACGAGCGAATGCCCTTTCTATCTCCCACTCTACGAAATTCGTTCGTTACACACAACACAATTCGTCGAAATTCGTTGATTTTAGAGAGTGGGGGATAGAAGCATTCGCTCCTTTGGTGTAGGTAAATCTACCTTAACGCTCTATCGTGAATCTTGAACGAAAGGCTTGTCTTTGTCACACTAATAAGAAAAAATGACAGAGAGAGAGTGACAAACGCATTCTTATTGCTGTGTGGTGACGGCAGTAAGAATACTTTTGTCACCACCCCATCTCTTCCCGCGGGTGTCGTAAGAGTCGACTAAGGAATTGAAGTGTCACTAACCACTCTTTGATAGAAGATTGATGATGGACAGCAGCGTCGTCATAGTGGACACATTACTGCGATCGCCAAGCCGCTTGCCCAGCGTGGCGATTATGGGCATTTACCTCCTAATGCGTCTATACGCATAGTTAATAGAAGAGGCCTACGTCCAACAGTGGACTGAGATAGGCTGATGATGATATACAGGATATCGACAGTTAAACATTTTTTTTACATTTGAATCGTCGAATACTTTAAAATGCACGTATTGCATCAGTTTTATTCATGTATCGTTATCTGTACTTGTCATTTCGCTAATTCGCGAATGTTATCATTCATTTAAGGATATAATGTTCAAGGTAAAGTCAAGTTCAGGGATTAGACGACTTGCATATCTATGTTTTAATCATTTCTTCATTACGCATACAATTCATACAAAGGAGCTAGGTATTATAATTTGATATACTATATTTCGATTTGATACAACTTGAGTTTTTTTCATGAAACCATCTCATACGAACTCTCAAATTTATCTAGTTGGTAGTGACCCTGCCTACGAAGCTAGAAGTTCCGGGTTTGAATCCCGGCAAGGGAATTATTTGTGTATTTATTTATCAAAAATATAAGTATATAATATGGGTGAATCAACTTCCATTTCAAAATTATATTTCAAATAATAGTTTGGTCCCGCCATTATAACGTTATAATGGCGGAACCAGATCCTGAATTCTGTCCATATTCTGTCGATTCATATTGCATTATTTAGTACTGAATTATTACAATTTGTTACCTCTTGTAAAAAAAATAGTACCTCTTCCATTTCAAAATTGTATTTCAAATAGTCTGGTTTAAATGGTCTGGCGGAACCAGAGTATTTCAAATATAATTTTGAAATGGACGAGGTACTAATTTTTTGAGACTAGGTTGACTTGTGCAAGATGTCCCAATGATTGATTTATTATTTATTTATTTATTATTATTTCTCATGTTTCAGAATACCCAGCTATTTCGGCACTCTAACACCCGAAGACGCTGCCTCTAGTATATTGGAGAGTGTTCGTCGGAATTACCCCGAAGCGTCAGTCCCAAAGCACCTACTATTCTTAGGCCACCTTCTTCGGATATTACCCAGAAAAGCTACAGTATTGATAAGGGATTTACTGGATACTGGCGTAGATTTTGCATAGGTTAATGTATTTGTGTCATGCTATTACATCGAAAAATCATAAATTTTGAGAATCTGACACTTTCCTCCTTATTAATAACCGTCTACTAACTTAGCCGCTAAGAATTATTTGTCCCTTTCGGTCTTATCAATATATCTATAAGATAGAAAGAGACAAACAATACTAAGCGGTTCGTTAAGTTAGGTGACGTGTATGAATAATGGATATGGTATTCTCGAAATTCACGATTTCGATATTTTTCGTCAATTATATGGTCAAGTGGCTAGCCCATTGGGACAGCAAAGCGCTTGATCCCAGTTACACACCAAAAAGTCGTATAGGTACAAAATTGGCTAATGTCCTAAATTTATCTAAAATGTGACTTGGAAGCTTCAAGAATCATAAGTTTAAGCCATTTGTCTCTGTCACTCCAACGAAGGCGTCATTACAGAGACAGAAACAACAGTAGGCAAAGTTCGCGGTACTAAGCCAGCAGCGATTATAAGCGATAAGTCACGTGACCACAATAATGTGTGGAAACGGTCACGTGACTTTCGTTCCAATCTGTCATTCTCATACATTTATTACTTATCGCTTATCGTATACGATTCCAGAATGGCATCTAGCCTAGGCCTGCTGTTATATCTTCTACGTTACCTGTCCTACCCTTGAGAAAACATTATTATAAAGAAAACAACCAACCTATTTTTTCGTCAATACAGAACCCATGTTAAAGCTTAAGTCAACTTGATAAAAAAAAGTTGGTCGCTTTCTGCAAATCTATGGTCCAGTCAGGCTTTGTGCAAGTGCGAATATAGCAAAGCGTTCAGTCAGTCAAATTAGTGCCATAGCAACTTGCCTTTTTAATAATTTACCCTAAAGTATACTAAGTAAAAAACACGAATTTATTACTGTGGGCCAGGCTGGTCCCTGCGCCCATTTTTAACAGCATTGTCTGTTTTATTCATACTGGTAGTTTGTCAACATGGTGCTATCGTTAAATTCAGATGTTTATCTCGCGAATGTGTTGAGTGAATGTGAAAGCGGTCTGAACAATTTGCTCAAAACTTGCCACTTTAGTCATCAAAAAATATTTTCTACATCTTTTCGACTTCATTACTATGAATAGGGTCGATAGTAGACCAAATTTTTTGTTGACGGTACTACTTAGTTTTTAAATCCCGTGTGCCCGTAGTTTAAATTAATATTATGTATCAGTGATTTATTTTAGGATCAAGTGTCGTACTCGATCACAATAAGCGCCATTTGTTGCACAATTTATCAATAAGTGCGCCTCCAAATAATTCAGTTTTGGCAATCGTTTTAGCTTTTAAAACGGTTGTCAACAAATGCCGGAAAAATTGAAAAATGTGTTTGCTGCCTGTAGAAAATGTATTAGTGGCAAAACTGGCAAATGAATTTGTATATTTAGTGATTTCAAATTTGGCGTCCTTTTGATATTTATTTTTAAAAGATTAATATTATAAGGATAAAGTTTTTATTGTACGTATTTTATATAATTTTAATAAAAAAAAATGCATTATGAAAATACTGTGTTTTGATTTATCTTCCAGCCCGGCAAGCACATCATGGGCGCGGGACGACAAAAACTGCGACATAGAGTTTTCTCGAGCTATGTCACGAATTGGTAGCACAACATGCGCGCGAGATAACCCTACTCGCGATGATCTATCAAAGCGACATAATTATTTCGTTTGAAAGTCCCACGCGATATATCCTCAAAATTCGTAGCACAAGTGTACCTTGAGCGATAAAATACATTGCGTTTTAATGTCAAAATGCGACAAATTGTCTTCGAGATGTGAAGGTGGCGAGAAAGTCGAGAAACACATAAACTTCGTTACGGATTGCAAATTTAGGCTATCAGTCGAATAATTATTGTAGCTATGAGCTATGTATTGGTAGTTATGAATTAGTTATTTATGTGGCTGGCGCATAATAAGAGGCATTAAACATGAGTGTGGTTTTATGAAACGAGCCGTAGGCGAGTTTCATAATAAGATCACACGAGTGTTTAATGCCTAATTATGTACAGTCACATACATAACTTTATCTACATCCATATCATTAGTTTAGAATGACAATTTACCTTTATTTTCATTGATATCCACTAAGTAATTACCTCTAAATATAAAAATACAAATCAGTTGAAATCACTCAATTTGAGTAAGGATATCCTACAATAAATATTTATTGAAAAAAAAAAACAACAATAGTTATTTGTTATACAAGGGTGCAAAGTTGTATTTTACCCGCGAGTATGAAATTGAAACACGAGCAAGCGAAAGGATTCTATAGTTGAACCACGAGCGAAGCGAGTGGTTCTAAAATAGAATCCTGAGCAGCGAGTGTTTTAACATACGAGAAGTAAAATACATTTGCACCCGTGTGTAACACAAAACTTTTCCCCTCACTATAGCGAGGAAACTCAAAAAAGGTAATTATTTGTTCACATTACAATCATCATCGGGTTAGTGATAATAATTTTCCAAATGCATCATGTATATATTGATTTAAACTTTCACGATTATCACTCATATTTTACAGACAAACGGGTCTTAATCGCGTAAACTTACGTTTAATTATATCCTGACGTTTCGGGCATGACGAGATGGGCATGATGAGTCTGCCTGCGACCACGGGTGTAACGTCATGCCCGAAACGTCAGGATATAATTAAACGTAAGTTTACGCGATTAAGACCCGTTTGTCTGTAAAATATGTGCATCATGTATTTAATGCAAGATTTTGTCGCAGTAAACTTACCACGAAAAAGTAAACGCAGCACGATTTTAACACATTCCTGTAGTTGCACACCAACGCCAATGCATTATTAAATCATTCTCATTCATTATTTTTACAAAATTATAACAGAACTCCCTGAAAGTTGTTTAGTTTACTATTTTTATGCGTGTTCGAGTCGGTAAATAAAGATTATAACCTATAATATTCTTTGACAATGTTGACGTTGACATTTTCTGCGTTTTGTGATTGCATCTAGTCATCTTATCATCATTCACTAAAACAATTGTTACTTATGGAATTTTAGGATTTATATGTTAAAATCATCATATTATATAAAGGTTTGTATTTTACACTAAATTCTCAAACAAATTATTTAATTATCATTAATATGGAACAATTTCCATGAGCATTTTACGTTTTGTTATTCCAAAACCAAGATCATTACTTTGCCACACAAGTGAATAATATGCGTTTTTACACGTTCGTATTAAAGGATAAACGAGCACTTTACGAGCTAGTGAGGGGAAAAAAGAAGTTGACTTCATAATGTTGAAATTAATATCATGACGACGATACTTTAATGTCAACATTATGATGCACTGTACTCTGCCTGTACTTTAATGTTAACATTATGATACAGCCACAGACACCGGTCTCTTAATATAGGTCATTACATTACCGCTTCTGAATACATAACAGGGAAATTATGATATTCCTGTAGATAAAATCTGTTTTAGTACATGCGTTCTAAGGCATTATTTAATGTTTTAATATTAACAAACTTCGTTTCATTACCGACCCTACAGTCGATACCGTAAGGTCTGAAGACCCATGGAGGTTCAATAGAGAATCAAATACTAGTAATATTTTCAAAAGTAGCGGTTGTAAAGAAGAAGTATTAACGTACCTACCAATGCTAATAGCTATTGAATAGAAGTATCTAAGGGCAAGATACATAATTGTATTAATTGTGATAGCGATGTTCGGTGTAGTATACCGTACAACTACGCAGCTATATTTTACAAGTACAATATAATTAAGAAAAGCGGCATTTGTACACATAATCTATATAGGAAAAGGTAGATCAGCCTCTATTAGTTCACAGCTGCATTGCATGGGCAATGTCCTTTCCTTAGCCTGTGTGCATGGACGCATTAGGAGGTTAATATATACCCATAATCGGGAGTAGTGTGTACACACTACTCACACTACTACCCATTGATAAATAAATAGTCAATGACGCTTCAAAAAAAATATATTTATTATAATAACATGTATTAAATACTCAATGTAACAAATATTGGTATCGTAAAGAACAGTTGAGCCAAACAAGTTTACAATCACAAATATATTAATAATTTAATTAGATAATAGACGCCTGTAATTTCTGCTCTATTGTAGACGATCGTCTGAATTGAATGGGCACTTTTATACTTTGCCGCGGAAGTTCGCGTCCACGGTGTTATATTTCTTCCACTATGTGAAATGTGATTTACTAACATAAATTGTAATAACATGAAATCTCATAATTATAGTGAAAAAATATCATACACCCGTGGGCTCTAACTTCAACGATATGCTTTAAAACCACCCAACCAAACGCAGGCTGCGCCACCAGCTCGGGCGCCAAGCGCACTCTTGTTGTTCACGACGAGCTGCAGAGCGCGACCCAGCAGCGGCATTCATGGCTGTTGTGGAATCCGATTTGCTGAATGCGAACCTTTTTCTTCAGTTTGCGCCATATCTTTAAACAGTATGAATAATTGATTAATACCATGCTTTATTGACAGCTCCGCAAAAATAACCTGCAGATCGAATAAATAATCGTAGTATGATTTTTACTATACATAATACTATCAGACGCGATGTTTGTAACTTAAGGTGTTACTTTTCTTGACCATACTTGACCTTAATAATTAAGTTAGTATATGGAGGATATCCGATATATCAACTACTTTTAGGTTATAGGTATATTGTTTTGGAACCGAGAGGATGGATTAAGGAGGCGAGTATCGGGTCCGAAAACGAAACCCTCATATTTCCATTATAAACTTAAATGATTTCTACAAGCTTTCATCGAAATACCTGCTAGTAATTCGAAGACCCGATATATTTATTTTTTGGAGTTTGACCCAATAAAGGTACTTCATCTTTTCCGGATTCACATTCTCCCTCTGGAAACTATGGGTTTAGTTTAACGACATCTTGCTTTGTATTATTATTGGGCTCCGATGACTGAAATATAATTCATAACATACATTTTTATTAAAGAACTATGAACATGAATTTAAAAAAATATACGGTTTAAATGTAAATAATCGTAACTAACATCCACAGTACCTAAGTAACGTATAAAGAGTATAAAAGGCTATAATTAACTTAAATTTTACGTTCATGAGCCATTTAAAATATCGCCACCAAACACAATCTACAAATGTCGTGCGACAGATTATTATTATGACACTTTGACATTTTCATATTAAAATGTCCTATCTCTTTAATCTTTATACTACGTGAACGAGACAAAGTTATCGTGACTAGAGATGTTTCATTTTTAAAGCTTGCTGTTCACTCATCATTCAACATTATTTATACCGATTCAGTGTTGCTAGGAAAGAAAAGTTAGTCCCGCACATAAATGGCAATACTTGTTATGTCGCCCGCGAGATGACTCTTTCGCATGGAACTAATTTCTCGAGCTGTTAACTTGTGCTACCAAAATCGAGAAAATGACGGCTAGAAATATAAATTTGACAGCCGCGACATGGGTTTGTCGCAGCGCGAGCTATCTCGCGCTCAATGATGTGCTGACCGGGCAGCACGGCAAGCACATCATGGGCGCGGGACGACAAAAACTGCGACATAGAGTTTTCTCGAGCTATGTCACGAATTGGTAGCACAACATGCGCGCGAGATAAAGCTGACTCGCGATTATCTATCAAAGCGACATAATTATTTCGCTTGAAAGTCCCACGCGAGATATCCTCCAAATTCGTAGCACAAGTGTACCTTGAGCGATAAAATACATTGCGTTTCAATGTCAAAATGCGACAAATTGTCTTCGAGGTGTGAAGGTGGCGAGAAAGTCGAGAAACAAACTTCGTTACGGTTTGCAAAATTTAGGCTTTCAGTCGCAGATTATTGTAGCTATGAGCTATGTATTGGATAATCTGTTTTAGTGCATGCGTTCTAAGACATTTTTTAATGTTTTAATATCAAGAAACTTCGTTTCATTACCGGCCCTACTGTCGATACCATAAGGTCTGAAGACCCATGACTCCCATGAGGTTCAATAGAGAACGCTTGTATCTTCTGAAGTATGAAATGTCTTCAAAAGCAAAAGTAGCGGTTGAAACGAAGAAGTATTAACCTACCTACCAATGCTAATACTAATAGCTATTGAATAGAAGTATCTAAGGGCAAGATGCATAATTGTATTTATTTTCATAGCGATGTTCTGTGCAGTATACCGTACATTACGCAGCTATATTTTACAAGTACAATATAATTAAGAAAAGCGGGATTTGCACACATAATCTGTATGGGAAAAGGTAGATCAGCCTCTATTAGTTCACGGGTGCATGGGCAATATCCTCTCCTTAACCTATGCGCATGGATGCATTAGGAGGTTAATACCCATAATCGGGAGTAGTGTGTACACTATGATGATGCTGCTGCCCCTCATAGTGGACACACTACTCACACTTCTACCCATTGGTAAATAAACAGTCAATGACACTTCAATCCTTTAACCGACTCTTGAGACACCAACGGAAAGAGTTGGGGTGGTGACATCTTACTGCCGTCACCACACGGCTAATAACTAGTATTTTAAACAAATAAAAATATGTATAATAAAATAATTCAGTATGTATTTATTACAAAAAAAATATTTATTATAATAACATCATTATATCTGTATCGTAAAAAACATTTGAGCCAAACAAGTTTACAATCACAAATATATTAATAATTTAATTAATAAACGCCAGTAATTTCTGCTCTATTGTAGACGATCGTCTGAATTAAATGGGCACTTTAATACTTTGTCGCGGAAGTTCGTGTCCACTGCATGATATTTTTTTTATTATGTTAAATGTATTTGTATTTAAATGTATAATGTTACTATCATAAATTGTAACAACATGAAACCTCATAAATATAGTGAAAAAAATATTATACAGCCGTGGGCTCTAACTTCAACGATATAGATAAAACCACCCAATCAAACGCAGGCTGCGCCACGAGCTCGGGCGCCAAGCGTACTCTTGTTGTTCACGACGAGCTGCAGAGCGCGACCCAGCGGCCGCCTTCGTGGCTGTTGTAGAATCCGATTTGCTGATCGCGAACCTTTTTCTTCAGTTTGCGCCATATCTTTAAAAAAATTTAATAATTGATAAATACCATGCTTTATTGACAGCTCATAGCATAAATAACCTGCAGATCAAATAAACAATAATAATATATTATGATTTTTACTATACATAATACTATCAGAAGCGATGTATGTAACTTAAGGTGTTACTTTTCTTGACCATACTTGACCTTAATAATTAAGTTGGTATATGCAGAATCTCCGATATATCAACTACTTTTAGGTCATAGGTATATTATTTGGGACGTGGATGGAAACCCTCATATTTTCATCATAAATTTAAATGATTTGTACAAGCTTTCATCGGAATACCTGCTGGCAATTCAAAGACCCGATATATTTCTTTTTTGGAGTTTGACCCAATTGAGGGACTTCGTCTTTTCCGGATCCACATTCTCCGTCTGGAAACTATGGGTCTAGTTCAACGACATTGATATGTATTATTAATATTATTATTGGGCTCCGATCACTGAAATATAATTCATAAAATTTTATTATAGAACTATGAACATGAATTTCAAAAAATATACGCTTTAAATGTAAATAATAATCTTATTTAATATCCACAGTAACGTATAAAGAGTATAAAAGGCGATAATTTACTTAAATTTTACCTTCATAAGCCATTTTAAATATCGCTACCAAACACAATCTACAAATGTCATGTGACAGATTATTATTATGAGACTTTGACATTTTCATCTTAAAATGTCCTATCTCTTTAATCTTTATACTACGCGAACGAGACAAAGTTATCGTGACTAGAGATGTTTCATTTTTAAAGCTTGCTGTTCACTCGTCATTCAACTTTATTTATACCGATTCAGTGTTGCTAGGAAAGAAAAGTTAGTCCCACACATAAATGGCCACACTTGTTATGTCGCCCGCGGGATGACTCTTTCGCATGGAACTAATTTCTCGAGCTGTTAACTTGTGCTACCAAAATCGAGAAAATGACGGCTAGAAATATAAATTTGAAAGCAGCGACATGGGTTTGTCGCCGCGCGAGCTATCTCGCGCTCAATGATGTGCTTGCCGGGCAGTTTTAGTTGTCACTTTGGCTCTCCGCTCCTCACACGAGCACGAATCGCGGTGCGAATGCGAACTCGTATGGAACCGCTTTCATATTCGATTTCTTGTAGAGGTTCCTCATTGGCTCATTCACGTTCGCGGCTCCGGGCGTCAGTGAGGAGGTGCCTTATGTAGAAAATTTCCCCGTGCCGTTGAGC
>JALPQI010016514.1:0-31102 GCA_025490895.1 Thaumatotibia leucotreta
ACTACGTGAATAAAAAGAGAGATGGGTACACTTTTGTTCCTCTGGCGGTGGAGACGACTGGGTGCTGGTGCAGGGAGGCAGGGGTATTCTTTAAGGAGCTCGGAGGTCGTTTGCGGGAGAAAGGGCATGATCCCCGCTCCGGATCATTCCTTGTGCAAAGGCTGTCCATCGCAGTTCAACGCGGAAACGCAGCGAGCGTGTTGGGTACTTTTGCACGGGAGTGATGCGGGGTGGATTATTTGATTAGGTAGGGTTTTGTATTTAGATTTATAAGTTGACATACCTAAATTTTATTTTATTGTTCTATGTTTTAGTTGTATTGTTACTTAAATAATACAGGGTGTTTGTTATGTCGTTAGCCAAATTTGGATATGTCATTCGCGATCACCAGTACACAACATTTTTGAAAAAAAAGTGACACTTTTTTTTAGTTTTTTTTTCCGTTTTTTATCCGGCAAAAACATAATTTGTGGTCACTAGTCAAGTTTGTTTCAATCCGTGCGATTCGATGGCAGACAAAATGGTAGCAAGTTTGAGTAGTCAAGTCTTAGCCAATCAGGAGTTCATCACAAGCACCGATCAGCCGACGTCACTCACCCCACCATCGGCACTAAACAATGAATAAAATGTCCTAACTACATGCACACACGATTGTTATTTGATTAAAACTGCCCAAGCGCATACCTACCTGTACCTGCTCGTCGTCATCAACAATTCAATTTGCTTAGAGAGTGCATTAGAATCGATATCTGAGGTAAACCAGTACGCGTTTGTATGACGGAACATTTAAGTCACTCCGTTCTTGAGGTCAAATTATGCTGGCTCGGCTGATCGCAAGATGCCATGTGCCATTTGTACAGCACTCTGTAAACAAAGAAGGAGTGCGCTTGCGTGAACGCACTCGAGTCAAACTACCCTCAGATCGGCGCGCAACTCAAAATACCCTCATTATTAGTACTGTATGCGATAGACTGATAATGCTGTCTCGTGAGATTTACCTGCAAGTTAAGCTCCACCTCCATTCCCCACCACGCGTAGGAAACTTGTTACGTACGTTATAACGCATTGAATTAGTTACATTATGCGGGTTAATTAAAGTTGCAAACTCAAACACCCTTTCCAATCTGATTTGGCAGTTATGAGATGGCGGGCCAGTACGCAAAGTAAGCAAGTGATCATAGTGACCAAACATTCGTTAGATAATGGGATTTAAAAAAAAATCTATAACAAAAAGGATAATGAAAAATGGATTATTTTTGTTTTACCAAATATTTTTTTACGCCTTTACCCAACACATATTGCAATATGGCTAATGATATAAAAAACACCCTGTATAGATTGTTTATAATATAACGAAACAAAGAAATGTGAATGTACCTACCTACCATATTATGAGACCTAATGTCAAAAACAACTAAAAAAAAATTTTTTTTTCTCTTTTATTTTTGACTTTTTGACTACTTTTTGACATTTCCAGTACTTTTTATCACAACAACAATTTGTTAAAATTATTTATTTTACATTTTTTTTAGGCACAGGTTATTTCGTCAAGTTTATTCCCATTTTTTGATTACCAGGCAATAGATGTGGTAATATTAAAATACATTGTGGTAGCATTGTAATCAAAAAGAAGTTTTATAACGAGTTACGTCGAAAAACTTATTTCGAAAAAAAGGTTGATTTTCTCTGAAACCAAGCCGAATCCAGGAAATTTTATATAACATTAAAGACTCTAAATATGGTCCGGAATTGAGCATTAAAATCTTTTGGAACGCTCGCGAGCATTCTGTATGTGCCATACCTACTTAAGCAAATGTGTTTATTTCTTTAGTGACCATCTTCTTGCTTTCTTATCTCAAGACACATTGATCCCAGAGGAAACATGCGTATATCTTTTTTGTAGAGAATTTTATGTAGATTACTTATGTACTACAACGTTTTTTGCTATAAGCCGCGGTTTACGAGTTATTTACGAAAAATTAAAAATAAGGACCTTTACACCCCTCTCCCCCCGTTAGCTCCACCCCTAACCACCAGTACTTTTAGTATGTGGTTTAGAACACCATTCCCTGCAACTATGCCAAAATTCGCTTATACACGAGTTTTTTCCTCTGAGTTTCCTTCGTTTGGTGTACTATTTTTTAGATTTCTTATTTAACAAGTGAGATTAAGCACTGGTCCTGTAGATTAGTCCCCCTTATTCATAAACGTCTCTCGTAACAAGCCACGAAGTATTGTATTGAACTTATGAATAAGGGGGTATGTTAATTAGTTTATTTAACATAAATAGAACTACATAGCATTCCATATCATTATAATAACCTCAACATTTCCTTATTTCAGAACATGAAAGTCCTCACATTCAGCTTCGCCAACTCCCCAATCGGCCAAGGCCGGAAAGTGGCCATGGCGCTCATCCACCACGCTTTCCCAAAACGGCACGACCTACTCTTCGCATTCGAATACAAGGAACCATACTACCCGACGTTACCCTCAGATTTGAACATGTTCTTCCGACCAGCGGATTGGAAGAGAGAGTTGGAGCGGTGTGAATGCCCTCATTGGAGGATAACGTGTATAAACGGGACATCGGATGCTTTTATGTTGACGGCGGGAGAGACGCTGATCGTGCCCAGCTCGGTGCTGGATTATAATTTGATGGAGAGCGCGAGACATTTCAGGTTTGGTGCTTTTTTTGGACACGCTTTGTTCTTTAAACAAGACTCAGATATTACCATCGCCTTCGTAATGCAATATTTAATCCTTTTTAAAACCTATAAAGCACATAATAATATGTCAATTGAATTTGTACCTTATAATATCATTTCCAGGTTCAAATTAGATTGGACGTCAATAGTTATGTATCACCAGAACATACTTGTAATCATTCTGAAAATCTTCTAATCCTTGGTGCCTGAAAAAATATTTAAATTAGTAGCAAAGAAAGACCTAAGAAATATTTATACCAAAATAAAAAATTAACAACCCGTAAAAACTATACACTTTCTCCGAATTATGATTTTTTGCTTTTGATTCTCTGCTTTTTTGACAAATTAAAATTAAAGTTTTACTCAATACAACACAATTCAATTGTTTTGGGACAATAGTCCCATATCGCACATAAATTAACGAGAATGTTTTCTTAAATTAGATCAGGACGAGTGCCGGTGTGGGTGTGGGGCCGGAGTGCAGGAGCGGCGTTACTGAGGAGTGCGGAACTGCTGCCCACCGAGCAGGCCGCCACGGCGGAGAGCGTGCTACTCGAGCAGGTAGCGCTGCTGATACATGTGGGGGGGGGGGGGGGGGCGGAGCTGCTGCCCACCGAGCAGGCCGCCACGGCGGAGAGCGTGCTACTCGAGCAGGTAGCGCTGCTGATACATGTGGGGGGGGGGGGGGGGGGCGGAGCTGCTGCCCACCGAGCAGGCCGCCACGGCGGAGAGCGTGCTACTCGAGCAGGTAGCGCTGCTGATACATGTGGGGGGGGGGGGGGGCGGAGCTGCTGCCCACCGAGCAGGCCGCCACGGCGGAGAGCGTGCTACTCGAGCAGGTAGCGCTGCTGATACATGTGGGGGGGGGGGGGGGGGGGGGAGCTGCTGCCCACCGAGCAGGCCGCCACGGCGGAGAGCGTGCTGCTCGAGCAGGTAGCGCTGCTGATACATGTGGGGGGGGGGGGAGGGGGGGGCGGAGCTGCTGCCCACC
This sequence comes from Thaumatotibia leucotreta, assembly GCA_025490895.1. Lineage (NCBI taxonomy): Eukaryota > Metazoa > Arthropoda > Insecta > Lepidoptera > Tortricidae > Thaumatotibia > Thaumatotibia leucotreta. Next base: position 3,700 of record JALPQI010016514.1, read on the forward strand.
GAGCAGGCCGCCACGGCGGAGAGCGTGCTGCTCGAGCAGGTAGCGCTGCTGATACATGTGGGGTGGGGGGGGCGGAGCTGCTGCCCACCGAGCAGGCCGCCACGGCGGAGAGCGTGCTGCTCGAGCAGGTAGCGCTGCTGATACATGTGGGGGGGGGGGGGGCGGAGCTGCTGCCCACCGAGCAGGCCGCCACGGCGGAGAGCGTGCTGCTCGAGCAGGTAGCGCTGCTGATACATGTGGGGGGGGGGGGGCGGAGCTGCTGCCCACCGAGCAGGCCGCCACGGCGGAGAGCGTGCTGCTCGAGCAGGTAGCGCTGCTGATACATGTGGGGGGGGGGGGGGGCGGAGCTGCTGCCCACCGAGCAGGCCGCCACGGCGGAGAGCGTGCTGCTCGAGCAGGTAGCGCTGCTGATACATGTGGGGGGGGGGGGGGGCGGAGCTGCTGCCCACCGAGCAGGCCGCCACGGCGGAGAGCGTGCTGCTCGAGCAGGTAGCGCTGCTGATACATGTGGGGGGGGGGGGGGGCGGAGCTGCTGCCCACCGAGCAGGCCGCCACGGCGGAGAGCGTGCTGCTCGAGCAGGTAGCGCTGCTGATACATGTGGGGGGGGGGGGGGGGGGAGCTGCTGCCCACCGAGCAGGCCGCCACGGCGGAGAGCGTGCTGCTCGAGCAGGTAGCGCTGCTGATACATGTGGGGGGGGGGGGCGGAGCTGCTGCCCACCGAGCAGGCCGCCACGGCGGAGAGCGTGCTGCTCGAGCAGGTAGCGCTGCTGATACATGTGGGGGGGGGGGGGGGGCGGAGCTGCTGCCCACCGAGCAGGCCGCCACGGCGGAGAGCGTGCTGCTCGAGCAGGTAGCGCTGCTGATACATGTGGGGGGGGGAGGGGGGGGGCGGAGCTGCTGCCCACCGAGCAGGCCGCCACGGCGGAGAGCGTGCTGCTCGAGCAGGTAGCGCTGCTGATACATGTGGGGGGGGGGGGGCGGAGCTGCTGCCCACCGAGCAGGCCGCCACGGCGGAGAGCGTGCTGCTCGAGCAGGTAGCGCTGCTGATACATGTGGGGGGGGGGGGGGGGCGGAGCTGCTGCCCACCGAGCAGGCCGCCACGGCGGAGAGCGTGCTGCTCGAGCAGGTAGCGCTGCTGATACATGTGGGGGGGGGGGGGGCGGAGCTGCTGCCCACCGAGCAGGCCGCCACGGCGGAGAGCGTGCTGCTCGAGCAGGTAGCGCTGCTGATACATGTGGGGGGGGGGGGGGGGCGGAGCTGCTGCCCACCGAGCAGGCCGCCACGGCGGAGAGCGTGCTGCTCGAGCAGGTAGCGCTGCTGATACATGTGGGGGGGGGGGGGGGCGGAGCTGCTGCCCACCGAGCAGGCCGCCACGGCGGAGAGCGTGCTGCTCGAGCAGGTAGCGCTGCTGATACATGTGGGGGGGGGGGGGGGGGCGGAGCTGCTGCCCACCGAGCAGGCCGCCACGGCGGAGAGCGTGCTGCTCGAGCAGGTAGCGCTGCTGATACATGTGGGGGGGGGGGGGCGGAGCTGCTGCCCACCGAGCAGGCCGCCACGGCGGAGAGCGTGCTGCTCGAGCAGGTAGCGCTGCTGATACATGTGGGGGGGGGGGGGGGGCGGAGCTGCTGCCCACCGAGCAGGCCGCCACGGCGGAGAGCGTGCTGCTCGAGCAGGTAGCGCTGCTGATACATGTGGGGGGGGGGGGGGCGGAGCTGCTGCCCACCGAGCAGGCCGCCACGGCGGAGAGCGTGCTGCTCGAGCAGGTAGCGCTGCTGATACATGTGGGGGGGGGGGGGGGGGAGCTGCTGCCCACCGAGCAGGCCGCCACGGCGGAGAGCGTGCTGCTCGAGCAGGTAGCGCTGCTGATACATGTGGGGGGGGGGGGGGGGGGGGCGGAGCTGCTGCCCACCGAGCAGGCCGCCACGGCGGAGAGCGTGCTGCTCGAGCAGGTAGCGCTGCTGATACATGTGGGGGGGGGGGGGGGGGGCGGAGCTGCTGCCCACCGAGCAGGCCGCCACGGCGGAGAGCGTGCTGCTCGAGCAGGTAGCGCTGCTGATACATGTGGGGGGGGGGGGGGGGGCGGAGCTGCTGCCCACCGAGCAGGCCGCCACGGCGGAGAGCGTGCTGCTCGAGCAGGTAGCGCTGCTGATACATGTGGGGGGGGGGAGGGGGGGGGGCGGAGCTGCTGCCCACCGAGCAGGCCGCCACGGCGGAGAGCGTGCTGCTCGAGCAGGTAGCGCTGCTGATACATGTGGGGGGGGGGGGGGGGGGAGCTGCTGCCCACCGAGCAGGCCGCCACGGCGGAGAGCGTGCTGCTCGAGCAGGTAGCGCTGCTGATACATGTGGGGGGGGGGGGGGGGCGGAGCTGCTGCCCACCGAGCAGGCCGCCACGGCGGAGAGCGTGCTGCTCGAGCAGGTAGCGCTGCTGATACATGTGGGGGGGGGGGGGGCTGCTGCCCACCGAGCAGGCCGCCACGGCGGAGAGCGTGCTGCTCGAGCAGGTAGCGCTGCTGATACATGTGGGGGGGGGGGGGGCGGAGCTGCTGCCCACCGAGCAGGCCGCCACGGCGGAGAGCGTGCTGCTCGAGCAGGTAGCGCTGCTGATACATGTGGGGGGGGGGGGGCTGCTGCCCACCGAGCAGGCCGCCACGGCGGAGAGCGTGCTGCTCGAGCAGGTAGCGCTGCTGATACATGTGGGGGGGGGGGGGGCTGCTGCCCACCGAGCAGGCCGCCACGGCGGAGAGCGTGCTGCTCGAGCAGGTAGCGCTGCTGATACATGTGGGGGGGGGGGGGGCTGCTGCCCACCGAGCAGGCCGCCACGGCGGAGAGCGTGCTGCTCGAGCAGGTAGCGCTGCTGATACATGTGGGGGGGGGGGGGGGCGGAGCTGCTGCCCACCGAGCAGGCCGCCACGGCGGAGAGCGTGCTGCTCGAGCAGGTAGCGCTGCTGATACATGTGGGGGGGGGGGGGGGGGCGGAGCTGCTGCCCACCGAGCAGGCCGCCACGGCGGAGAGCGTGCTGCTCGAGCAGGTAGCGCTGCTGATACATGTGGGGGGGGGGGGGGCGGAGCTGCTGCCCACCGAGCAGGCCGCCACGGCGGAGAGCGTGCTGCTCGAGCAGGTAGCGCTGCTGATACATGTGGGGGGGGGGGGGGGCTGCTGCCCACCGAGCAGGCCGCCACGGCGGAGAGCGTGCTGCTCGAGCAGGTAGCGCTGCTGATACATGTGGGGGGGGGGGGGGCTGCTGCCCACCGAGCAGGCCGCCACGGCGGAGAGCGTGCTGCTCGAGCAGGTAGCGCTGCTGATACATGCGGGGGGGGGGGGGGGGCGGAGCTGCTGCCCACCGAGCAGGCCGCCACGGCGGAGAGCGTGCTGCTCGAGCAGGTAGCGCTGCTGATACATGTGGGGGGGGGGGGGGCTGCTGCCCACCGAGCAGGCCGCCACGGCGGAGAGCGTGCTGCTCGAGCAGGTAGCGCTGCTGATACATGTGGGGGGGGGGGGGGGGCGGAGCTGCTGCCCACCGAGCAGGCCGCCACGGCGGAGAGCGTGCTGCTCGAGCAGGTAGCGCTGCTGATACATGTGGGGGGGGGGGGGGCTGCTGCCCACCGAGCAGGCCGCCACGGCGGAGAGCGTGCTGCTCGAGCAGGTAGCGCTGCTGATACATGTGGGGGGGGGGGGGCTGCTGCCCACCGAGCAGGCCGCCACGGCGGAGAGCGTGCTGCTCGAGCAGGTAGCGCTGCTGATACATGTGGGGGGGGGGGGGGCTGCTGCCCACCGAGCAGGCCGCCACGGCGGAGAGTGTGCTGCTCGAGCAGGTAGCGCTGCTGATACATGTGGGGGGGGGGGGGGGGGCGGAGCTGCTGCCCACCGAGCAGGCCGCCACGGCGGAGAGCGTGCTGCTCGAGCAGGTAGCGCTGCTGATACATGTGGGGGGGGGGGGGGGGGCGGAGCTGCTGCCCACCGAGCAGGCCGCCACGGCGGAGAGCGTGCTGCTCGAGCAGGTAGCGCTGCTGATACATGTGGGGGGGGGGGGGGGCTGCTGCCCACCGAGCAGGCCGCCACGGCGGAGAGTGTGCTGCTCGAGCAGGTAGCGCTGCTGATACATGTGGGGGGGGGGGGGGGGGCGGAGCTGCTGCCCACCGAGCAGGCCGCCACGGCGGAGAGCGTGCTGCTCGAGCAGGTAGCGCTGCTGATACATGTGGGGGGGGGGGGGGCTGCTGCCCACCGAGCAGGCCGCCACGGCGGAGAGCGTGCTGCTCGAGCAGGTAGCGCTGCTGATACATGTGGGGGGGGGGGGGGCTGCTGCCCACCGAGCAGGCCGCCACGGCGGAGAGTGTGCTGCTCGAGCAGGTAGCGCTGCTGATACATGTGGGGGGGGGGGGGGGGGGGCGGAGCTGCTGCCCACCGAGCAGGCCGCCACGGCGGAGAGCGTGCTGCTCGAGCAGGTAGCGCTGCTGATACATGTGGGGGGGGGGGGGGGGCGGAGCTGCTGCCCACCGAGCAGGCCGCCACGGCGGAGAGCGTGCTGCTCGAGCAGGTAGCGCTGCTGATACATGTGGGGGGGGGGGGGCTGCTGCCCACCGAGCAGGCCGCCACGGCGGAGAGTGTGCTGCTCGAGCAGGTAGCGCTGCTGATACATGTGGGGGGGGGGGGGGGGGGGCGGAGCTGCTGCCCACCGAGCAGGCCGCCACGGCGGAGAGCGTGCTGCTCGAGCAGGTAGCGCTGCTGATACATGTGGGGGGGGGGGGGGGGGGCGGAGCTGCTGCCCACCGAGCAGGCCGCCACGGCGGAGAGCGTGCTGCTCGAGCAGGTAGCGCTGCTGATTAGAGGTGTGCGCCGGCATAGAAATCGCCGGCGGCGGCGCGCCGCAAAATTTTGCCGGCGTGGCGGCGCCACGCCGGCGTCAAGGTCAACTTCTTACCCTGTACGTTCATACATATAAGGATGAAAAGATATTACAAACTTAGGTATTGTTTAGGACAAGTTTATTATTAAAAAAATAAACATGAAACAAAGTTATAGATTGCATTTTATGCGGAAATTGTCATAATTATTATCGTGTACGAAAAATATTTTATTAACTCGCACAGCGGCCCTACCGTGAAAAACGCGGTAGTAGGCCTGGATCGAGTCGTCTACAGATTCCCAATACTACAGATAAGAGATAATACTTCAAATATTGTCAATAGTATGCATTCCTGATTGTACATATTCCCAATAATACGAATTTTAAATGCTACAAATACCCAAAACTACAGATTCCCAATACTATATGTTCCCAATACTACGAATTCCCAATAGGTACTGCAGATTATATATGATGATTTCAAATACTACAGGTACCCAGCTTTACAACCTCTCTATAGTACCATCATCGCCCACACTGCTAGTCATACATCGGTGTATAAACACACGAAATTTTTTTTTTAATATAAAATCGTCCAAAAAGAGGAAACATACCGACATGAGAGATACCTTTCTGAAAAAAAATTGTTACAAATTGGTCTATTTTTGGAGGAGGAAACAGGGAACACGAAACCATGTTTTTCGCCAATTTTACGTAGGTATTATGAGGCGAAGCTGCAGTTGTCTATTTCTAAGCCGTGCAAAGCGACAGCAAATTTTTTCAAATGCCAATTTTTTTAAAAGCTTCCACCTTTTTCCTCTAAAAATATCTTAATCTTATTCAAGAAGCACAAAAATCATCAATTGCAAATGCAAACACTGAAATTAATAGAATCAGTTAATAGACAGTCATTAAACCTCATATGGTGGCCTAACGTAAATAATGAAAAACATCCATCATCATCAGCAGCCTATCGCGGTCTACTGCTGTACATAGGCCTCCCCAATTTCACGCCACCGTTTTCGATCTTTGGCTGCTCGCATCCAGCCATCCTGCGCAAATCGTCGCTGCACCTTGCCTGAGGGCGTCCACTACGCTTGCCGAGACGCGATCTGCACTCAAGAACTCGTTTAGCCAGTCGGTTCTACGGATAATAAGGCCAGCCCACTGCCACTTCAGCTTGCTAACACGGTGGGCTAAGTCGATCACTTTGGTTCTCTGCCGGATAACCTCATTTCTGATTCGATCCCGCAAAGAGACGCCGAGCATTGCCCTTTCCATAGCTAGTTGAGCGACCTTGAACTTGTGGACCAGCCGTACCGTCAGTGTCCACGTTTCGGCTCCGTACGTCATGACGGGTAGGAAGCGCTGATTGAAGACTTTTGTCTTTAGACACTGTGGGATCGACGATGCGAAGAATATAATATAATGAAAAAACACACAGCTAGTAATACCTAGGATTATAAGCCTAAAAGCGGTTCAATAAGACCTACGTTACGACTTTACAAGCAAGTGTGTTGAAAAAAGCATTACAGTTGGGAATCAGTAGACGTGAAATCTAGAGAATATGGAATCTGTAGACATAGGAATCAATCAATCAGTAATATTGAAAATCTGTAGACATGGGCAACCGTAATGTTGGAATATTAAAGTATTGGGATTCTGTAGGTTTGTAAATCTGTAGTATTGGGAATGTGTAGACTTGGAATTCTGTAAAATAAATCTGTACAATTGGAAAGAATTCTGCCCAAGTAGTGTATTTTTTTCGTAGGTGCGTATCAATATCTGAAAATCTGCAATCCAGAAATGCTGCGCATACAATCTTTAGCTTGTCGATATTCGCAAGCATATTGTTGTTTAATGTCAATATTATCAGCGTGGCACGTAATTTAAATGATATTATTCCGTAATTTTTTTGTCGCGGCGTGGGTTTTTGAAAACCTCGGCGGCGGCGGCGGCGTGAGTCCCGCGGCGCGGCGCCGGCGTGGCGCACACCTCTACTGCTGATACATGTGGGGGGGGGGGGGGGAGCTGCTGCCCACCGAGCAGGCCGCCACGGCGGAGAGCGTGCTGCTCGAGCAGGTAGCGCTGCTGATACATGTGGGGGGGGGGGGGGGGGGGGGAGAGGGGGGGGGGGCGGAGCTGCTGCCCACCGAGCAGGCCGCCACGGCGGAGCGTGCTGCTCGAGCAGGTAGCGCTGCTGATACATGTGGGGGGGGGGGGGCGGAGCTGCTGCCCACCGAGCAGGCCGCCACGGCGGAGAGCGTGCTGCTCGAGCAGGTAGCGCTGCTGATACATGTGGGGGGGGGGGGGGGCGGAGCTGCTGCCCACCGAGCAGGCCGCCACGGCGGAGAGCGTGCTGCTCGAGCAGGTAGCGCTGCTGATACATGTGGGGGGGGGGGGGGGGGGGCGGAGCTGCTGCCCACCGAGCAGGCCGCCACGGCGGAGAGCGTGCTGCTCGAGCAGGTAGCGCTGCTGATACATGTGGGGGGGGGGGGGGGGCGGAGCCCGCTGCTGAGTGCGGAGCGGAATTTTTAAAAAGGAAACTGATTTACTAGACGTACTACTCTGTTACTGTACAGTCAAGGGCACAAATATCTGTACACTTTTTTACTTATGTCTGGAGCATAAGGTTTAAAATCGTATATATATTTATGCCCTGACTGTATCAGATATCCTTTAGGGATAAGTTCGCCTTCGTATCTTGTGTGCAATAAACATTTTAGGAACTAAAGGGTATAGATTGAAGTCAGACGTACCGACTTAGGGAAACGATTGAACTAAAGCTGCTTTTGTCAACTTTTGACAGCTAAAAGGGTATTTGTTTCCAGGTTCGACGGTCTCACCCTAAACTTACCCCTCCTCACGTGATCTACCTATGCGGGAACAGCTTCCAACAACAACAGAGTAACGCCGCAGGCCCCGGTACTTCAACCATCACTCCACTACCGACCTTAGGAGCGCTTCAGGCTTCATACAAGAAGCTGGTTGAGCTTTGTACGCCGACGACGCTTGGCGGGTTCTGGGTGAGTCTCTTTGATAGCTATGCGCTCCTGGTACCCGACCCTTACTGACCTCTATAGTCTCACTATGTTGAGCACAGCTTCCAACAGCTACAGAGTAACGCAGCAAGCTTCATTACGTCTGCCATCAATCCACTACTGATTTTAGGAGTGCTTCAGGCTTCATACAAGAAGCTGGTTCAGCTTTGTACACCGACGACGCTTGGCGGGTTCTGGGTAAGTCTCGTTGATAGCTATGCGCTCCTGGTACCCGATCCTTACTGACCAGTCTGACCACTATCGTCTCACCATGTGAGAAAAGCTTTCAACTGCAACAGAGTAACGCCGCAGGCCCCGGTAGTTCCGCCATCACTCCACTACCAACCTTAGGAGCGCTTTAGGCCATCAGGCTTCATACAAGAAGCTGGTTGAGCTTTGTACGCCGACGACGCTTGGCGGGTTCTGGGTGAGTTTTTTTGGTAGCTATGCCCTCCTGGTACCCGACCCTTACTGACCGCTATGCTCTACATATGCGGGAACAGTTGCCAACAAGCAACAGAGTAACGCCGCTGGCATCGGTACTTCCGCCATCACTCCACTACCACCGACCTTAGGAGCGCTTCAGGCTTCATAAAAGAAACTCGGCGGGTTTTGGGTATGTCTCTTTGATAGCTATGCGTTCCTGGTACCCGATCCTTACACGCCTTCTACGGCGAACTTCGAAATTTGTTAATTTCGAGGGTTTGTCTCTGTCACACCAACAAAGGCGTAATTAGAGTCCAATCCTCGAAATTTACTGTCGAAAACCTAACGCCAACGGTTATCCGTGATTCCGCTCCAAGAGAGGCTTGGTGCATTTATGCTTCATGAACAACGTACATGCAATAATGTGTCCATTCACTTTCAAACAAGAAATAGATACAAAGTCACCAGTCACCAACGATACTCGGCTTCTGGGTTGGAAGGCCGCCTAGATATTGATTTATTCCTGTTGCCTCTAACTGTATGATACTCATAAGAATTATGTAAAATTTTCCTAAAAAAGAGATAAATTTTCTGTACTAATAATATCTTTCTTTACAGGTACAAGACTCACAATACTATTCCCTAATGGAGGCAAGTCGGTGGCTCCGACACGTTAGCAGTTGCGTGGGGTTCGCCGACTCGGCCGCCAAGCACCTCGTCGACAACGTGTCTGTCGTACTACTGGAAGGTGAGTGAGCTCCCCTACAGCAAGACTACTGTCCTCTGATGGAGTGGATCTGACACGTGAGCAGTAACGTGTCCGTCGTACTACTGGAAGGTGAGTGAGCTCCCCTACAGCAAGACTACTGTCCCCTGATGGAGTGGATCTGACACGTGAGCAGTAACGTCTCCGTCGTACTACTGGAAGGTGAGTGAGCTCTACAGCAAGACTACTGTCCTCTGATGGAGTGGCTCCGACACGTGAGCAGTTGCGTGGGATTCGCCGACTCGGCCGCCAAGCACCTCGTCGACAACGTCTCTGTCGTACTACTGGAAGGTGAGTGAGCTCTACAGCAAGACTACTGTCCTCTGATGGAGTGGCTCCGACACGTGAGCAGTTGCGTGCGGTTCGCCGACTCGGCCGCCAAGCACCTCGTCGACAACGTCTCTGTCGTACTACTGGAAGGTGAGTGAGCTCTACAGCAAGACTACTGTCCTCTGATGGAGTGGCTCCGACACGTGAGCAGTTGCGTGCGGTTCGCCGACTCGGCCGCCAAGCACCTCGTCGACAACGTGTCTGTCGTACTACTGGAAGGTGAGTGAGCTCTACAGCAAGACTACTGTCCTCTGATGGAGTGGCTCCGACACGTGAGCAGTTGCGTGCGGTTCGCCGACTCGGCCGCCAAGCACCTCGTCGACAACGTCTCTGTCGTACTACTGGAAGGTGAGTGAGCTCTACAGCAAGACTACTGTCCTCTGATGGAGTGGCTCCGACACGTGAGCAGTTGCGTGGGGTTCGCCGACTCGGCCGCCAAGCACCTCGTCGACAACGTCTCTGTCGTACTACTGGAAGGTGAGTGAGCTCTACAGCAAGACTACTGTCCTCTGATGGCGTGGCTCCGCCACGTGAGCAGTTGCGTGGGGTTCGCCGACTCGGCCGCCAAGCACCTCGTCGACAACGTCTCTGTCGTACTACTGGAAGGTGAGTGAGCTCTACAGTAAGACTACTGTCCTCTGATGGAGTGGCTCCGCCACGTGAGCAGTTGCGTGGGGTTCGCCGACTCGGCCGCCAAGCACCTCGTCGACAACGTGTCCGTCGTACTACTGGAAGGTGAGTGAGCTCTACAGCAAGACTACTGTCCTCTGATGGAGTGGCTCCGACACGTGAGCAGTTGCGTGGGGTTCGCCGACTCGGCCGCCAAGCACCTCGTCGACAACGTGTCCGTCGTACTACTGGAAGGTGAGTGAGCTCTACAGCAAGACTACTGTCCTCTGATGGAGTGGCTCCGACACGTGAGCAGTTGCGTGGGGTTCGCCGACTCGGCCGCCAAGCACCTCGTCGACAACGTGTCCGTCGTACTACTGGAAGGTGAGTGAGCTCTACAGCAAGACTACTGTCCTCTGATGGAGTGGCTCCGACACGTGAGCAGTTGTGTGGGATTCGCCGACTCGGCCGCCAAGCACCTCATCGACAACGTCTCTGTCGTACTACTGGAAGGTGAGTGAGCTCTACAGCAAGACTACTGTCCTCTGATGGAGTGGATCTGACACGTGAGCAGTTGCGTGGGGTTCGCCGACTCGGCAGCCAAGCACCTCGTCGACAATGTCTCTGTCGTACTACTGGAAGGTGAGTGAGCTCCCCTACAGCAAGACTACTGTCCTCTGATGGAGTGGATCTGACACGTGAGCAGTTGCGTGTCGTTCGCCGACTCGGCCGCCAAGCACCTCGTCGACAACGTCTCTGTCGTACTACTGGAAGGTAAGTGAGCTCTACAGCAAGACTACTGTCCTCTGATGGAGTGGCTCCGACACGTGAGCAGTTGCGTGGGGTTCGCCGACTCGGCCGCCAAGCATCTTGTCGACAACGTCTCTGTCGTACTACTGGAAGGTAAGTGAGCTCTACAGCAAGACTACTGTCCTCTGATGGAGTGGCTCCGACACGTGAGCAGTTGCGTGGGGTTCGCCGACTCGGCCGCCAAGCACCTCGTCGACAACGTCTCTGTCGTACTACTGGAAGGTGAGTGAGCTCCCCTACAGCAAGACTGCTGTCCTCTGATGGAGTGGATCTGACACGTCACGGACATGAAAAATTACCAAATATTTTTAGGGTTGAAAAATTGCCGTTACTTAAATCATTTTGTTTTAGATAGGCCATCAGATTTATCGGCCTCGGGGCGCTCACAAATATCAGAGCAGGGCTCTATTGCCATGGCTTTAGAGTACATGTTTAAATATTTTTGGCCACCGTCGCCGCTCCGATATATCCTGGTGACGACTGTATTCATACCTTTGGACTAAAATTAAATTTTATTTATATATTCTTAAAAAATCATCGAAAAAACGATGTGAAGGAAGTAAACAAGTACAGCCATCAATCACGGAAGTCTAGTGCCAAGGCTAACTTGCATAAAACATTACTTCAAAAAAAAAACATACGTGTTTAAACAATAATTTTTAGTTAATTCCCAACACTAAATCCAGCATTTTAGACTTATTGAAAGTTAAACATTTAGCGAATCAGGTTACTCCATAATTAAGTCGGCAATTGCTCGGCATGTTTCGATCGAATCAAGGAGTACCCCCAAACAAAGCTCGACTTGTACTGAAACATAAAGATGTCGAACAATTATTAACTGAACGTGAATAACCCGTTTCGCTGAATATTTAAATATGCTAGTTATAAAATTCATAACTGTGTTATATTTATAATATAACTAGCAGTTACCCGCGGCTTCGCCCGCGTACTAATATCTATTCACTGCGTGTTAATGTTTTCCCGCGATTATCTCGCGTTTTCCTTAACCGATTTAAGTGTGGCGGATGGTGCTTTTACCCGCGGTTCGGCCGCGTTCTATCAATTTTTATCACGGTCATATTAAACTTAAGACCTAAATTCAAGATGGCGTACTTAACTTTTCTTGCAATTTTGACTTCAAATTCCATATGAAGAAATTTTCATCTTCTCGGTATCGATTTTTATCAATATCAAATCAAAGTTCTAGAAATTTTAGATGTGATAGCTTCTCACTTTTTGTACCTACTTCAAAATCGTTATAAAAACCCCCTGGGATCCTAAGATACCGATTTTTATTAAGGTCGGATTCAAACTAAATAAATTCAAGGTGCCGACCATTTTCTGCAAATTTGACCTCAAATTCATTACTTGGAACGTTTCGACATTTCAGATATCGATTATTATCAAAATCCGCTGTCATATTATGGTCATCTTTACCACCTGGTAACCGACAAATGTTTTTTATCATTAAAAGTTTACATACCCTTAGGTGATTGTTGTGTTTTGATGATAAACTATCATTTGTTGTTTCCCAGGCCTTACAAAGATGACCATAATTAGCCGAGCTGGTTAACATTTGAAGCAAGTCAAGATTGTTACCTTTTCTAGCAAAATTGACTTCTGCTTCATCATGATGAACAGATCAGTCAGAACTTCAGATTACCACCAATTTTTATGACGGATAATATCGGAACGGAAATTTAATAGGCAACCTTTTTTGCAGTTGGTTAATAAGAACCTCTGGGATGCCGATACATCGATTTACACAATTGGATCAAAAATGACGAAATTTATGGTGACGGCTGTTTTGACTTTATAAAAAATTTCTTGGATACACAGGTATATGTACTTTTGATTACTATCGCGTGAAAACTCAGGAAAACTTAAAAGGTTATTGACGTTGTTTAACATGCTATATTTAGAATTATTTGAATAAGAAATAAACACAAAAACGATACCCCTGTCATAACCCGCAAGCCCATGAGACCATAACAGACGAGATGGTATTTCACGTACACCTCGGTACAGCAACACGATAGACCATAGAAATGATAACCATGTTGTTTTTTTACTGTTTAACCTTTTTACCACTTTCAAGAGTTGGATTCTCAAAAAACCCTAAAACATGTCTTTAGTCATTTATGTTTGGGAATACTCTTGTGAAGTTTCGCATAAAACAGTTTAAATAGTCAAGTTTCCCCGTACAAACTTTGGACCCCCATTGCACCCTCTAATGAGTGGATTTTGATTTAACCTTTTTTAGAGCACCCCTACACCCTCAAAGAAACCTACGCGCTAAATTTGGAATCTTTAGAACCAGAAATGAACAAAAATAATATAACTTAATTGTTTTTTTTTTCGAATTTTACCCCATCAAACCATAACCGTGTACATAGTATTTCACGTCCGCCGCGTTAAATTTTAAAATCGTTATTGTATTCGTGATCTACGTCCCGATAAACCATAGAAACGATACCCAACTTGATTTTTTCACTTCGTCACCCTTTTTACCTTTTTCAGGGGTTGAATTTCCAAAAAACCTTAAGCATACCTTTACTCAATTACCTTAAAGAATACTCTTGCGAAGTTTCGGATAACATAGTACAACTAATATTATTTCGCCATACAAACTTTGGACCCCCATTTCAAACCCTTAGAAGGTGAATTTTGTAAAATCCTTTCTTAGTGCTCGTCTACACCATAAAAGGAACCTACGTGCCAAATTTGGAGTCTATAGGACCAGGGGTTTAGGCTGTGCGTGCATCTTTATAAGGGAGCTTCTTCTTTTATATATATAGATAAAAGATAAATAATAAAATTATATTGATATTTTTCGAATTTTACCCCATTACACCATAACCGTGTACATAGTATTTCACGTCCGCCGCGTTAAAATTTAAAATCGTTATTGTATTCGTGATCTACGTCCCGATAAACCATAGAAACGATACCCAACTTGATTTTTTCACTTCGTCACCCTTTTTACCTTTTTCCGGGGGTTGAATTTTCAAAAAACCTTTAACATACCTTTACTCAATTACTTTAAAGAATACTTTTGCGAAGTTTCGGATCAAATAGTTCAACTAATCTTATTTCGCCATACAAACTTTGGACCCCCATTTCAACCCCTTAGAAGGTGAATTTTGTAAAATCCTTTCTTAGTGCTCGTCTACACCATAAAAGGAACCTACGTGCCAAATTTGGAGTCTATAGGACCAGGGGTTTAGGCTGTGCGTGCATCTTTATAAGGGAGCTTCTTCTTTTATATATATAGATTGTTCATAACCAAAACATACTCATTTGCATTAATATATCACCATTTATTTAACTTAAATCAACATTAATCATTATAAACAACAAATTTCTCTCTTTGTCTAAAAGTATATTTTTGATATTTAGTATTTAAAAAAAAAATTCTTAATCCGTGTCCTTGTCCTAAGTCCATGGTTTCACAGGATCTTCAGAAATCACTATCGTATTTATTCAAATATTTCTTCATTTTAACAAAAATCTCCTCTTTCCAATACCGGCTGTACACCATATCGAAATGGTTCCACAACGGATCCTTCACCGTTACATACTCCAACAGATTCGGTAGCTGACTCACCAGCCAATCCATGTCCTTAGTGTCCACCAGGTTATCAGCATTTCCGTGGAATATCAGAGCTGGCATACTAACCTTCCCAAGATTGTACTCCGGAGGTTCAACACTACCGTAAACCTTCATATTTTCTTCAGCTCCATAGTCAAACTTAACAAACTTCATCTCATTCATAGCCTGACCGTATTTGGCTAGGTTGTGAATAGACGTCCCTGATGGTTCGTGGTTAAATATTTTCCTTACAATATCTGACGTAATAGATTTCGAATGTGGCGAATCTATGACAGACAACCCTACACCACAAATTAACTCCGTCAAAACCTTTATTTGGCATAAAAACTTCAAAGCCCATTGTACGGGCGTGCCGCGAGCGAATACCTCCCATATTCCCATAGATTCCAGAGCGGACTGCAAAGAGTTGATAGAAACCATTGTTGCTCTGTAAACAGCTGATTTGGTGTTGTAATGTATCGTAGACGGCGTTAAACCGATGTAAAGACTTATTTTATCAGCGTATTCCGGTTTCTCGGAGTTCATTACGAAGAAAGCACCACTGCCTTGCGAATAGCCTATGTAGATAAGTTTTTTCGATTTCGTCGCGTCTAACACGTAGTCGACCATGGCTGGGATGTCGTATAATCCCATTTCGTCTATCGAAAATTTCCAAAATTTCAAATCTGTGTTAGGGTTTAAGGTCTTATGTCTTCGAGAATGGTGAGTGCCTCGTACATTGCCGGCCCACACGTCATAGCACTCTCGAGCTAAAATAAACGCGGGCGCATTAGGACCAGATGCTACAAAACACTCGGCTGATAGAAAAAGTCCATGCATTAGCAGTAAAGGGGTTTTCCTTGTGCATTTCTTCCCAGGCGGTATTCTAAACAAAGTTAGTATGTATCCATCTTCGGTGGTCACTTCATGCTTCTCAGCATTAAATCCATTTTCAGAGACAATGCTTATGAAATCAGTGGTAGACGATGTGTTCGCTACCGTACTTAGGATATTTAGGTCTGCCTTGGACTCTAATATAAGCACTAAAAACACCAAACTGTTGAGCATAAGCCATAACATGGTGGCTAGTGACACACATCGAACGACAAGTGCTACTGACGCCTTACTTCAACTAAAGAAACTAGCGCCATGACAAATAAAAATATGCAAAAAAAACACTTCCTGTTTATTTACATATGAAATTATCGGATCCAAAACAGCTAATTTAATACATACGCAATTTGAAAATAGTTGTTTTATGGTTTTGGCAGGCGTTTAGTAGATCGTGTATTTTTAATTTGAATATCATAATTTATTTCAGACGTCACATTAATTATTGGAAACCAGTACCGCAAGTGACATTTGAATAAAAATACATAAATCTTAATAAAATTATCTGCGATAAAAAAAAACAATTTTGTTTTCTGACATACAAAGGACCCCGTGGATAAAGTATGGAAAATGTGGTTTCAGTTAACTGGGCTGGGATTTTGATATTCCGTAGTCGTCAGAGGTCTCAACAAAAGTCTCTATGCGGTTTCCGAGACCACGTCGAAGTTATGACTGATTTTGCATCTACCCTCCTATGAGTTCAGATTCCATTAAATGAAAAGTTTTTGGTATAATAAAAGAAAACAGCGTCAGAGTAAACTATGTAAAGATGTAAAATCATTCATAACTTTGATACGGTCTTGGAAACCGTGATAGCACTCATAGAGACTTTAGTTCAGAGCACTGAAGTCTAAAGAATATCAAAATCTTTGCCCATTTAACTGAAACCACATTTTCCATACTTTAGGCCCGGGGTCTTTTACACTACTGTATGAACTTATATGCTGGATATTTTAATTCATTATTTGTGTATGAGAAAGGGAAATAATTTTCAATTAAAGTATTTATTTCCTGAAGCTTTTGTTGTGTTATATTATATTTGAATGGCTTCTACATATTGCTGCCTCAATATTAAAAGGTTCTATAATGCACTTTTGTCAACTTTGAACATCGTCACACTGACAGGTTTAATGACTCCGAAAATGTTCAATAATAACTTGGGTTTGGTAATTTTGTAGCTATATTATATTATAAAAACGCCGATCAAGTTTAAATTCCTAAAAATATCGTACTTAATTCTCGTTACAAATCTGACTACAGTTAGTTTTTTGATCTCAAGCTAATTGGTTGTCTATAAAAATGCCCTTATACAACTCAAAAGTCCTCATAGTTCATGTATTTCAGGCGACGGAGTGGACTACTGCGCGGTGGTGTCCTGTCTGACGCAGCTTCTGCTGGATCCCCACTTCCGCACCATCTCCGGCTTCCAGTCGCTAATACAGAAGGAGTGGGTTGCGCTGGGACATCCGTTCTGTGATCGGTATGTGGTTGTGGTTTATGCTGCCTTGGTACTTATGGTATTAGACCGGCCATATGGATTGGCGATCGCAGTACTCGTAACGTATTATGATGACATTGATGACGCTGCTGTCGATCATCAATCTTCTATTAAATTAAATTAAAAATCATTTATTTCGGACTCGAGATCCATAGCTTGTTAGAACAGTTACATGTGGCTACTTACAGCTAATGTTAGTAACTTAATAGTAGGTACATAAATAAACAATTACAACTAATAACGACGAGGGGAGGCAAGCACAGGAGCGTGCGCCTCGTCCCAATGTCGCATTATCGGGCAGTCCGCCCGCTCAGCAAATGCTTGCAGGATGCTGTTTGTGCTACTCCTCACTCTCCTCATCATGGACGCGGTTCTGAAGCGTAAGATTGCGTGGAATCCCGGCACGTCCGCCGCCGCGCACTACAATAGCGAGGGAGCCCCATCAGCATCCTGAACACATTGTTGTACTGCACCCTTAATACGTTGACGGCCCGCTGCGTATAGCTAACCCAAAGTGCACACGAGTAGAACGATTGGCAGAATGCCTTAAACAGTGTAATCTTCACATTCTCACTACATCGTGCAAACCTACGGGTCAGCATATTACCGCGGACCGCCAGAGCGCGCCGTTCCCTCTCGATATCCAGGTCATCACATAGCGTGTCTGCTACCCAGTGCCCCAAGTACTTAAATTTAGAGACTACTTTTAGTGTTTTGCCATCAAGCACAACTGGTGGAATAAAGTCATGTGTTTTCTTTCCAGCCTTAAACAATATTTTCGACGCATTGTACTTGAGGCCATGGGCAGCAGCATACCTCTCACATATAGCTAGCAACTTCCTCAAGGCACCGATACATGGACTCAATACCACCATGTCGTCCGCGTAGCTGATGTTGTTAACAACTTTTCCACCAACAGAGCAACCTATAGGGGTGTTACTGAGCTCCTGGATCAATCCATCCATGTACAGGTTGAAGAGCTTCGGTGACGTCAATCCACCCTGTCTCACTCCACACCTCAACCTATACACATCGGACATGTGACCAGCCCACCTCACAACATTAGTCTGGTTCTTGTACCAATATTTAAATAATGACACAAGCTCTCCCGGCATGCTTGTCTCCCTTGATAATTTTGACCACAAGATATCATACGACACCAGGTCGAAGGCCTTTGTAAGATCCAGGAAACAAGCATACACAGGAGTTCGTTCACCATTAGCATAGTACCGGACAGTACGCTTGAGACAGTAAATTGCTGATTCAGTGGATAACCCAGCCCGGAATCCGAACTGGGCATCATTCAGCTTTACATGAGCTTCTAACTGTTTGTCAAGCAGACTATCCAGCACCTTAGCCACAATAGTCGCCAGAGAGATAGGTCTATAATTATTTGCATCTGACACGTCACTAGTTTTATTTTTAATAATTGGAACAACTATAGTTTTCATTAGATCGTCAGGCAGATAAGAGTGACGGTTACATAAAGCAAAAAACAATGCTAGAACTCTCGGCAGGTGAGGGCCAGCAAATTTGAGATGTTCAACACTGAGGCCATCATGCCCCGGCGACTTCCCACGCGACATATTCCTAATAACGGCACTTATGTCCTTAGCAGAAAAATAAATCGGTTGGTGAGAAGCACCGGTACATGTGCCCCCAGTGTTCAACTCCTCACACTCCTCACTCAACGAGTCAAGGCGGGGTTCAACTGAAAAATGTTCCCTAAAATGGTTTGCAATTTCCATCGGCTCACAAACACCACCCACACTCACAGGCAAGCTCGGCCTGGTATCCAGACTGTTCGTTTTTTTCCAGAACGCCCCAAACTTCTTGGCATCGTGATGCGATGCCAAAATATCCATTTGGATCTGGTTTTGGTTATCTTGGCACCATTTTAGTTTGATTTTAAACTGTTTACGTGTAGAACACATAGCCAAAAAAGTTGGACCACTTCGGGGCCTACCACAGCTAACCCACTCCAGAAAAGCAAGCCGAGCCTCTCTATGAGCGTCCTTGACATGTTTATTCCAACCTATTATGTATCTACGACTTCGAGGTTTTTTTACATTGTAGGTAAGAATAGCCGACGTTCTAAGAGACAATATTATCCTACTATATAAATCGCAAATGAGTTTTCTATGACTAACATTGTTACACATAGTATCACAACATTCTTTCAATTCTGTAGGGAAATCTATTTTAGATAGTAAATTGCTACATAATTCATTATATTGGGCAATTTGAGGTGGCCGCCTTGTTCCCCATAACACTTTATTTGTTACACTTGGTAGGTCGCACACTTTTTGCCTTAATACATTGAAATTAACAACTACTTCTAGAGGGAAATGGTCTGACCAAAATACATTATAATTCACTCCATCATCAACAATAGAACACAACGCTGACTCTGTAACTAAACAATGGTCAATCCAGCTGGTAGTACAATGAGCGTCACTATAATAGGTAAAAGTGTCCGAGTTTACACCCAGCCTATCCAGGTCCACACACCGCCACCTTTGTTCTGCACAAAAACTCACCAGTTCATTCCGAAACGCCTACCTGGATGCGCGTTGAAGTCTCCTAACATAATAACAGACTCAACTTCATCGCTCTCAATCACTGCACTAATTTCGCTTAGGCATTCCGTAAAGTCTACTAGGTTTTCCGCACAATCTGTTGGCATGTACACACAGACAATTATAACCGCCCGGTCCGACATAGCAATTTTTATCGCTGTAATACGCGCACTACGACACGGTAATACCGTTACGTTCGTAAACACACTTTTTCGCCATAATATCGCCACACCGCCGAATGGCCGTCCTCTGAAGAGCCCAGCCGAGGTATCCATTGCCGACTTTCCAGTGTAGCTGAAGTCTGGGCTAATGCTACCAAGAAACGGTATATTATCCGGCATTAGCCAATGCTCCTGAATAGCGATAATATCAGCTGATTGTGCCATCGTTCGAATACACTCCACAGATCTTGTAACGGATTTACAGTTAAATGAAATAATTTTATAATTAGTTTCACTATTCATTAACGTGATTTGGTCCAACACCCTCCTTACGCTTTACATTAAAGTTCACAAAACGTCTAAATGAGATACCCTCAGGCCACAAGTTGTCATCCATAAAAAAACGCAACTTTGCATAGGGTACATAGCACTTGAAGGCGTTGTGCCCTTTTTCCCTAAACATGGATACCTTTTCTGACTTAACTGCCACTTGAGTTTTCATGAAAATGTACTCCTTGATGTCGTCCGCAGTGGCATCCTTATGCACATTCGTAATAAAAAGTTCAACCATATTTTGAGCGGCCTTGAACTTAGAATTACTATCGCTCTGCGCTCTTCCCAATCTACCTATGAAGCGATTTTTTAATCTCTTTCTTTGGACTAATATAAATTCGTCCGACGGTTTACTAGTCATGTTTTTTAAACTACTGCTGCCTACAACTTCAGCCAGAGACGGAGCACTAAAAACAATGTCGTTATTTTCTTTATTTACAACAGGCGCCGTCGTCAGGATATGTCGCGAGGCAGCAATGAGCTTATTCTTACGCCGTTTAGAGGAGCTAGACTTTATTCTCTGATCAGGCGCAATGTTTACATCGCATATCGCATCAGCTGGCATCTCCGCCGCCCGCTTCCCCCCGCCGGCGGTCGCCTCAGTAGGTACAATACGCGGTAGCGGCGAGCTCTCATCCACTGACTTAGCGGGTGTAGGTGCGCGCGGAGTTTTCTGACTACCCTCTTCTTTTTCTAGGTCAATATCAACGGTCAGAGTCAACGACCGTTGCAAAAATGACTCATCACGAACAAGTGATTTTCCAACGGTCGTTGCACTATCATCGGGGTCGATATGAGTCAATCCCATTGGACCACTACCACAGTCATAGCTAAGATTATGAGACAAATGCTCCTCTTCTAGTGTTTACATTCCCGCTAAAATTATTCACAATCGAGGCGGACTTTAACATTTCGAGGTAATTTTTTATGTGGTTCAA
Organism: Thaumatotibia leucotreta; assembly: GCA_025490895.1. Lineage (NCBI taxonomy): Eukaryota > Metazoa > Arthropoda > Insecta > Lepidoptera > Tortricidae > Thaumatotibia > Thaumatotibia leucotreta. Next base: position 24,519 of record JALPQI010016514.1, read on the forward strand.
TTCCTCTGTAGTTGCGAATGCGTGTTTAATGTTATTTATCTCACTCCGTATTGTGACAATATCCTTGAGTAGTCTTGTCACATCTATGTGGTCGAATGTTACAGGAGGTAATTTATGTAGTTCCCGTGCGACAAAAAGGGATACACTCAGGATCCGTGTTCCTAAATAGAAGTATTATGTCATCAAGATCTCGTTGCGATTTTCCATCTCGTTTCCTTGTGATCTTGCGCATTACGGACGGCACAGAATCGAACAACAAGTTCTTTGCAGCTTCGATGTCCGCGGCGGTAAACGCCGTAGTACAGAGCCGCACCAGGCTCTCCTCGCCCATCACCTGGAGTTTATTCTGGATAAACGCCAGAACCTCACATATCACAATATTACAACTGCTACACTTAAGCACCGTGGAAGACATTTTTATTTACAAATTACGCTGCTGCGCTCACATTGAAACCGTACACACGCAACGGCGCGCGAGAGACGACTGTTAAAAATGGTCAGTGACACTTAAACCCCTTAGTCGGCTCTTACGACACCCGCGGGAAGAGTTGAGGTAGTGAGAAATGTATTCTTACTGCCACACGGTCATAGCAAATCCTTACTGATTCTGACTTTATCCTCCTTTATGATTTATTATTTATTTGTCATTTCTTTCCCCAGATTCGGCCTGCCCCGGCCCGGGAATCCAAAGGACACAAAAGACACGTCGGCCGCCCAAAGCGCGCCCGTCTTCCTTCTCTTCCTAGACTGCGTGTGGCAGCTACTACAACAGTTTCCTGACAAGTTCCAGTTCTCCGAAACGTACCTGACCACTCTGTGGGACTGCGCCCACAATCACCTCTTCGACACGTTTCTGTTCAACTGTCCGAGAGACCGAGAGCTCGCTGTCGCTAAGGTAAAGGAGTTTGATCCTCGTGTTTCTGTATTCCTGGTAGCATTTGTATCAGAGGGCCTATCGTAGAAGGCTCGAATCAAAGCTACCAAGACAGAGAAACATATCTGGACTGCGTGTGGCAGCTGCTGCAACAATTTTCCGACAAGTTCCAGTTCTCCGAAACGTACCTGACCACACTGTGGGACTGCGCCCACATTCACCTCTTCGACACGTTTCTGTTCAACCTGCGACCATATATAACATGGACGTCTAACGCCAGCTCAAAAATGCCCCCAAAACCAATTGTTCAATTGTGTCAAGACGGGCAGAACATAGATAGCGCTTTTCTTAACACCGCGCATATTTCGGCGCAACATCTTTGACAAATGTTTATAGAATAAAGCCAATCAAAACTTTGACGGACCAATCACAACTATTTTTTAATGGCGGTTTAAGTTTTTATAGGTTGATATTGAAATTCATTACCTTGATGCATTAAAGAGAGGGTGACACTTGTCAACTAAAATTCAGGACCGTTTTTAAAAGGCAATTTATTATGGCGTGCGGCTTCCATGTTTTATTTGTTCGTAGTGTTCAACTATCCGAGAGACCGAGAGCTCGCTGTCGCTAAGGTAAAGGAGTTTGATCCTCGCGTTTCTGTATTCCTGGTAGCATTTGTATCACAGGGCCTACCTTATTAGGCTCGAATCAAAGCTACCAAGACAGAGAAACATATGGACTGCGTGTGGCAGCTGCTGCAACAGTTCCCCGACAAGTTCCAGTTCTCCGAGACGTACCTGACCACACTGTGGGACTGCGCCCACAATCACCTCTTCGACACGTTTCTGTTCAACTGTCCGAGAGACCGAGAGCTCGCTGTCGCTAAGGTAAAGGAGTTTGATCCTCGCGTTTCTGTACTCCTGGTAGCATTTGTATCAGAGGACCTACCGTAGAAGGCTCGAATCAAACCTACCAGGACAGAGAAACATATGGACTGCGTGTGGCAGCTGCTGCAACAGTTCCCCGACAAGTTCCAGTTCTCCGATACGTACCTGACCACACTCTGGGACTTCGCCCACAATCACCTCTTCGACACGTTCATGTTCAACTGTCCGAGAGATCGAGAGCTGGCTGTCGCTAAGGTAGGGTTTGCTTTTGATCCTCATGTTTCTGAATTCCTGGTAGCTTTTGTACCGTCGCCATCAGGTGTAATTGATTAATCGTGCTGTTGACTGATGCATAGGACTTGATATTGTGGATATGTGTGTTTTTACAGTACTGCTTACTAGTAACTGGACACCTTATATAAAAACGACCGAAGCTCATAGTTCACTCTATGAGCTTCGGTCGTGTTTTAAAACATCGCCACTCGTGTCGTAATGTATTATTTTGATAATTTTTTACCAATTTCCATTTCAGAATTTCGTCCAAAGGCCTGTTTGGGACTGGGGCGAGCAGTTTTCGGAAAAAGACATGGCTTTGTTCTACAATCCTCTCTATATGTTAGATAAACCAGTGATGACACCAAAGCAAAGGATATGTAAGTTATTCTAAAACTACCTTACGGCATGTTTCACAATACGCGGATAATTATTAGGGCTCGCGGTCGTGTCCGGGTTTCGTGTCAACGTTTCTCATACCCGTGTTCGTGTTACACGTACACGGGTTTCTGACCCGATTTACACGGGTAATTAAAGTCCGTGTAAATAATACCCGTAAAAACGTGTAAAGTTATGTACCGAAGGATGGGTCGTGAGACTTAAGAGCTATAGTACAAATGGATAGATAAGCGGAAGGCTAATTGTGTCAAATAGACCTTATTGCGTAACAGATAGAGTCAAAATTTATAAAAACAAAAAAGAAGTTATATTGGCTGACCTTTCCTGAACACGTTTGTTTTGTAGTGTCGAACGAAGCTGCAGGTTACATTCAATAATAGACCTTATTTGCATTTGCTCAAATTATTTCGAACCCGTTCGGTTCGGTCTTAAGTACCCGGGTACCCGGGTAGCACGCGGTTTCGTGTAAACGGTATCCGTGTATTGGATACGGACACGGGTACCCGGCGGGTTCGTGTAATTCGGGTTCTTAGTACCGTCGGGCTTAAGAACACGGGTATCCGGTTTGACGGGTTACACGTGTACCGTGAGCCCTAATAATTATATCCATCAGATAAGATTATCACTATCTGAGATATGATGCCTGGGGAAATAATATAGGGGAGCTATATTATTTCCGCAGGCATTATATTTTTAAAGTATGTTTATACTTTTCATCTGTTTATGTTATATGTAGATGTCCTAAAGATCAAACAATTTTAAAGTTATACAAATCGCTCTTACAAATCTTCTAAATTTTTACAAATTATTCGTTTCTAATATGTTGTTAAAGCGTTGTACAATACGCAACAATGGATTTAGCCTACAGTGACACTTCTGGTCTTATTTACAACTCTAGTGACTCGGGATATTCTCTAAAATCGAGTCCATCATAATCCGACTCACGATTCTGTATTTTCCCAGCAACGACGTCAATGCCCGGCAAACCGTCCGAGCTGCAACGTCTAGAGCCGTGTACGTCTGTGGCCGGCATGGAGCTGTGGTCGCAGTGCTACGAGCGCTGGCTGCTGCCGCTGGACGCGCCGTACGCCGGGCCCGTGCAGTACCACGTGTTCAACTACTCCGTGCGGGGCGAGGTCAGTACACTAGAGCCGTACGTACGGCTGTGGCCGGCATGGAGCTGTGGTCGCAGTGCTACGAGCGCTGGCTGCTGCCGCTGGACGCGCCGTACGCCGGGCCCGTGCAGTACCACGTGTTCAACTACTCCGTGCGGGGCGAGGTCAGTACACTAGAGCCGTACGTACGGCTGTGGCCGGCATGGAGCTGTGGTCGCAGTGCTACGAGCGCTGGCTGCTGCCGCTGGACGCGCCGTACGCCGGGCCCGTGCAGTACCACGTGTTCAACTACTCCGTGCGGGGCGAGGTCAGTACACTAGAGCCGTACGTACGGCTGTGGCCGGCATGGAGCTGTGGTCGCAGTGCTACGAGCGCTGGCTGCTGCCGCTGGACGCGCCGTACGCCGGGCCCGTGCAGTACCACGTGTTCAACTACTCCGTGCGGGGCGAGGTCAGTACACTAGAGCCGTACGTACGGCTGTGGCCGGCATGGAGCTGTGGTCGCAGTGCTACGAGCGCTGGCTGCTGCCGCTGGACGCGCCGTACGCCGGGCCCGTGCAGTACCACGTGTTCAACTACTCCGTGCGGGGCGAGGTCAGTACACTAGAGCCGTACGTACGGCTGTGGCCGGCATGGAGCTGTGGTCGCAGTGCTACGAGCGCTGGCTGCTGCCGCTGGACGCGCCGTACGCCGGGCCCGTGCAGTACCACGTGTTCAACTACTCCGTGCGGGGCGAGGTCAGTACACTAGAGCCGTACGTACGGCTGTGGCCGGCATGGAGCTGTGGTCGCAGTGCTACGAGCGCTGGCTGCTGCCGCTGGACGCGCCGTACGCCGGGCCCGTGCAGTACCACGTGTTCAACTACTCCGTGCGGGGCGAGGTCAGTACACTAGAGCCGTACGTACGGCTGTGGCCGGCATGGAGCTGTGGTCGCAGTGCTACGAGCGCTGGCTGCTGCCGCTGGACGCGCCGTACGCCGGGCCCGTGCAGTACCACGTGTTCAACTACTCCGTGCGGGGCGAGGTCAGTACACTAGAGCCGTACGTACGGCTGTGGCCGGCATGGAGCTGTGGTCGCAGTGCTACGAGCGCTGGCTGCTGCTCTTTTCTCCTATCATTTAACTCTTTCCGAACAGACTCTAAATCTGAAGTTCTCGCTGCATGTTTTGACACGCAACTTTGGGTAAGAGTGCTAAATATACTCTTTCCTGCATATAAGTAACTTTGTTTCAAAACTTTAATAATTGTTTTCTTAATTGCTTGAAAGTCGTCGGTGCGACTACAAAATCGCTATGTACGAGATTTTAATACCTTTTGGGTATTGTTGCCACTATTTTAAAGTTATAAAGACTCATAAGAGTCATAAGTCAAACACATGGCGACTTTTGTAATCGCAACGATGAAGTGCAAATCGTCGGTTGACAACCACAACTCATTATAAAAACTGTCACTACTCTTAGCAACCTCGTATGTCAGTATTGATTCTGAACTGAGATACGAGCTTTATTTCAAGCAGGTATTTGTTACTTAGCATGTTTTACGTGTCAACTGACGAAATATGAAAGTTGCTTTAAAAGTGTTATTTCCAGATACAACGACTAAACGAGAAGCTGTCGTCTCTGTCCATCCTGAGCAACCGGCAATCCAACGGCGACACCGCTCCCCCTCGCACCGGCGCCGTGTCGCGCTTCTTCCCCTTCAGCGTGGCGCGCGCCGACACAAGCGGCGCGCTCGACTGCATGCAGGTAACTCCTTGATTCTTATGGGCGCCTGGTACATGGCAACGATCAATTTGTCATTTTTCATCAATTTCATCATTCCCGTCCAAGATACTTTAATAGTAGATTGTACAGTAAGGGCATAAAGTGACCCATTTTTAACCGAGGCAAAATAGTAGACGAGGGTAAAAATGGACATTTATGCCCATGTTGTACACTCTGCTTTTCACTTCGTTTGTGAGGAAAGTAAAATACAAACACATATTCACTGCAATTTACACAACGGAGTTGTCATAAAGCGAAAGAAGAAAAATATAAAGCATACCCGCCAACTCATTTTTCAATTTTTTTTTTTCAACCTGTGATCAGAGTTTCAGTTGCTCGGTTTTCTTTCGGAGCATTTTTGAAAGATAATCGATATCTATTTAATGTGATTTACTAAATATTGTACTTAATATAAATAAAATAATATAACAAGTTTTGTTAGCTACACTTTTTTATTGCTTAATAAAATTATGCAATGTTTTAACTGTTTGGCTGTTGGGGCCGATTACCTTAGCCTTAGAAAAAAATAGTACATTGTGCATCAAGGGAGGTAAGTACGAAATTACTAACGACGGCGTCGGGCTTTTATGACTCGAGTTAGTATTCCGCTTACCGACCGTGATGCATACAATGTTTTTCATCACACTTGCCGATAAAAAAATAAGTTTTAAGACATAATATTATTAAATGACGTACTGACATTTCTATTACTCCCTAGGGAATTCCACTTTTCTATTACTCCCGCTACGCGCGCAAGCAATGGCGCGCTTAGACAGCAAGTGTGATGAAATAGTACATTGTGCATCAAGGGAGGTAAGTACGGAATTACTAACGAGAGTGTTTAAAAGCCCGACGCCGTTAGGCGGAGGGCTTTTATGACTCGAGTTAGTATTCCGCTTACCGACCGTGATGCATACAATGTTTTTCATCACACTTGCTGACAAAAAAATAAGTTTTAAGAAATAACATTATTAAATGACGTACTGACATTTCTATTACTCCCTTGGGAATTTTACTTTTCTATTACTCCCGCTGCGCGCGCAAACAATGGCGCGCTAGACAGCAAGTGTGATGAAAAATTAATTAATTTAGGCAGTTGCACCAAAACGTAGGTAAGGTAGGTTGACATCACGAGTAAATCTTTCGCAAATTTTTATTGTGAATTGGGGATTTGATAGTAATCTACTTGAATAGTAATCAATTCAAGTTGGTGCTACTAGCCCCAAAATTACAAATCGTCGGGTGGACTAGCAAAACTCACTAAGCAACAAATAC
>JALPQI010016515.1:0-42015 GCA_025490895.1 Thaumatotibia leucotreta
ACATACACAGCCATGACCAAGGAACAAACTTTGTGATAAAATAAATACACAAAGAATGCCCTCGCCGGGATTCGAACCCGGAACCTCCAGCTTCGTAGGCAGGGTCACTACCAACTAGGCTACAGAGGCTGACAAATAAATATATTGTATATTTTAAATGATAATAAATATAATACAGAAACGATAAACTAAATTCCTAAAATAAACTTAACTCGTCGAAATATTGGGATACTTAAGTGATCCGACCCTGACACTATGCTGAGCCTGTTCTGCCAAGCCTCTTTATTAAAATTAACTGAAAACAAAAAGTAAATACAGTCATGTTGATCTGTCACCAATGAATTTAGCAGACAATTTTTTCCACAATTGTAGGTAATGCTAATGAACTAATATGTATAACTATGGGCGATATAAGAGTTGCGTAGATGAACAGTTTCATCACGCAGACGATGCGTGCTCGTTTTTCGTGTTAACGTATAGTCTACATTATAGAGAAGGCATCGCAATCATTCGCAAATCGTAAATTTAGAGTGTCGCCACATGAATGGTATTTAATGAACAATAATATTTAAATATAAACTACCTTTGCTTCGTAAGGTGCGCTACTGATACTAAACCTTTTCAGCGACGGTGACGATTATTATTACTGCACTGTTATGTGTGGACTGACAGTATATTTTGGAGTAATTTAGATGTATCTATATTTTTGCACTAGACTGTACATACTTAATAGTCGAATATGAACGTAATTTATTTTTTAGTACAGATGGTGCCTTTTTTAGGCTCTAGTGCGAGAAGTGTGTCATTTTACGTCAGGTCCAAAACTTCGGAGGGCCATCTGTACTAAAAAACGTCGTACGAGACACGTGCAAAAACGAAATTCGTAACTCGTGTCGATTTAAAACACAGGGAGTGTTTTAAAAACATCGCCACTCGTTTCGAATTTAATGTTTTTCGCACTTGTGTCGTAATATACTATTATCAGTCATTCGTCTTACATGCACATATTTCCTGGAATATTTTATTGATTCAGCTGTAATCAATATTTAAAATTACATAATGACCATCGAGTGAATCAATCACGAATCTTATCATTAGGTATCAATTTCCGTTTACGTCCCGATGTCTGATACAGTTACCATCAGATATATCGTAGCGTCCGGAGTCAAAAATATCTGAACACGCGTTTATTGCCATAAACATAGAGGCGTGTTAAGATATTTTTGAACGTTCGGAACCCCATGTCCTATCTAATGGCTTACTTACTTTGAAAAATGTGCTATACTATGTAAAATGATTTGGCGCATTTAAATTCATGTACAGTCTATATTACATTATCGGTAGCGTTGAAAATTTGTCAGTTTCCACTTTTTATTTTGTATTCTACTGCCTACTTACAACTTCGCATTCGCACTAACCGAAAATGGTCTCTCGACAATCGTCGCCAAAGACAAAGGATCGGGTGACCACAGGACTTTGACAGCTAGTCTGACTGAGCCTGCTTACAACTCTCAGTTATATGGCCTTCTTACAACTTCGCACAACCCGAAAATGGTACCTCGACAATCGCCCTTACTACCGTTTGGTAGCCAGATTTGGTAGCTGGCTGCCAAATGGGAAATATGGATTCCCGCCTGGTAGTCAGCTATTAAATGGGAATAACTTTCCCATGTCGTAGCCGTCGTAGTACGTGGTTACAAATTGGAAATGGTAATGTCCCGACTTAAAGCCAGTTACCTAATGGGTTTTTATTCCAATTTCGATGCTGGTTACGAGACTTTGGCTGCCAAACGTTACTAAAGGGATTAATCGTCGCCAAAAACAATGGATAGTTACAAAGTATGAGCCTGACTGCTTACAACTTTCAATTAAACGGCCTACTTACAACTTCGCACAAACCCAAAATGGTCCCTCGCCAAAAACAATGGATCGAGTGACCCCAGCGTGTCGCAACGACCCGATTCACGGCCCCGTGCGCCGGCGCACGTACTCGGCCTTGCGCGCAGGCTGCGCATCTTGCCTCGCGATGTATTACCGTTGCTATAAACCTTGTGATTATTAATTTATATGCAGTACTAGCGACCCGCCCCGGCTTCGCACGGGTACTATACCTACATAAAAACCTTCCTCTTGAATTACTCTACATATTAAAAAAACTCATCAAAATCCGTTGCGTAGTTTTAAAGATTTAAGCGTACAAAGGGACATAGGGATAGAAAAAGTGACTTTATTTTGTACTATGTAGTGATATGCAGTATATGTTAGCATTTTTAGTAAAGCTGCCTTAGACGCTAACCATGAGGACAGAGGCTTGTACACACAGTATCAGATATATAGGAGCGGCGCTATCAAATATATCGATGGTTGTGTGGCTCTACGTCGTATGTCCAGGGTGTATGACTGAACCTCGTATATGAAATGTTTGTATGTTGTACAGAAATATATTTTTATGGCACAATCTTGTAAGCCATTATACGAGGTTGAGTCTCACAGCCAGCGATATGTACATTTTACATATTGTGGATATGATATAACACATGAAATATAAGAATAGTTGGCACAATACGTGTAAAAATTACACACTAACTAAACACTCACGTAATTCTGTAACTAAAGTCTTATGAGCATACATTGTTTACGTAGTTACGACATTTTTCACGTTTTTTCAACAAAATAACGTAACAGTTTGTAATAGAGATTCAAAGCCATGGACACTTGCCCAAATTTTTATATCAACATCTGCTCAGCTGTTCACAAAATACCGTGAATCCAGATCACAAATCACAATCCGCGTAATGAAATGAAAAGGATAGCTTACGTTTATCTAACAGATATATTTTATTTGGGGATTCAAAAGGTTAACTAATTAATAGTTTAATAAATTTTAGAGTCACGTCCATATTGCCTTTCTATATTGCGAAGATTGGTGTAATTTTATATGCGGCGCTACCCCGAGTTTCGAAATCCGAAAATAAAGAGGATTTATCTCTGTCACTCATGCATGTTGCATCTTCCATGTTCATAAGTGCTTAAACCACACTATTTAATTTAAGCTACTTAGTTTATTAACTGTATTGTGTTGCAGAGCCCTACAGGGTTTCATTGCTGAATAAATAAGTATAATCACCTGTGAAAACAATAAATATACTGAATACTCTAATTTAATGAAACCTTCGAATTTCGAAGTTCGCGGTACTAGGCCGCTTAATCGTCAATGGTAAACGAAAGGCAGCTAACTGTCTTTGTCGCGCTAATATGAAAGAGTGACAGTAGGGAAAACTACGATACGCTACTAAGCGTTAGCGATTGGCAACTTGGCTAAGTATCCTGATCTCTGTGTATACTGGAGAATGGAGAGGTATAGTAAAAGTAATGGTAACTTGTGAATGTGTCTGTCGAGAACCGAAGAATGTTCTACAAACTGTGGGCGGAGTTTAGTTGTTTACGCCAGAAGTCTGTTTTAGATTGAAAACAAAATAATAACATCGACACAATACACATAGATATTCTTGAAGGTGTCAAGCTAGAATTATAGCTGTGAAGTAGATTTTCGGATTTGGAAAGCGCTTATACCTATTGAAGTATTAATACATCAAACTTATCATAAACATAGACATGAATCAGCTAAATATTGGGACAAAGTAGATATATACGACTGCCTGCATAGCTTAGATACAATTTGCGAAGTAGGAGGCTATGGACCGTTTGTTTCATAAGTAAACCAAATAAATAAAAACAAAATAAAGTATGATTCGAGTTCCGGTTAGGGCATTTGATAGCGTTTATAATAATGTATAGTCACTTAACCTAAGCCTTTTTGAGCATACTGTGTCATAGAAATATACCTACTATCTATCTATATATAAAACAAATATATCTCTTTTGACAAGCTATTGGTGCAGATAGGAGTAATTTAATGTCAACCTATTTGAAGAACAATTGGCCGTTCAAGACTAGACTTGTTGACAACTATGTATTTAGGTTAATTTGAAGCAGTTCACTTGTGCGTACTGCGTATATATATATAAATATACTTGACACTAATGACTTGTTATTGTCCATAAAAAGATTGTCATTTACTGTAGCAAATTAGACCGTATTTTTGAACGCCTACTACTTAAATTTCTGTAACGACAGCACTGAAAGTACTTTGGAAAAAAGTAAAAGTTTACTTTCGAAACAAAATATTATTGTAGTCTATTATCGGAGAGATAAAAATGGATTTCATTTCATGATCTTATCAGAAATAAATAGTATGATGCTAAATAAATAATGAATATTCCATCTTTCACCATACAGAATTAAAGACTGTCCACGTAAAAAAGTGGTCGACGTTATAATGACAAATAAGATGAAAAAAATAACAAAAACCAATTAATTATATATTTACATAATAGTATAATTCACGTTCTTTAAAATATAATACAAGACTTGTGCAACACATTAAGACTAATAAAATGCCCTGACTTTTCTTCTTACTCCTTCCATCAATCTTTGTACATCGGTTTCGGTGATTGTTTTACATGTTGTATTCCAATATTTTTTGAATTGTTGTACATCAGTAGCAATTTTCTGACTTCTTTTTAGCTTTCTTTTCATTATTGCCCAGAATTTCACTACATTTCGGAGTTCTGGGCAGTTTGGAGGATTTGCAGATTTCGGTACAGCAGAGATATTATTTTCGTCATACCATGTCAAAACCGATTCCGCGTAATGGGAAGTGGCTAAATCAGGCCAAAATATGACTGACTAGGCATGGCTTCTTATGAACGGCAATAAACGTTTTTTTAAACACTCCTTCATGTAAACGACTTGGTTAACCGTGCCAGTTGTAACGAAAGATTTGCTTTTTTTACCACATGTACATATGGCTTGCCACACTAATTTTTTTTTGCAAACTTGTCTATTTTTTTGTTGGAAATTTATCATCAATACCTTCTAGTTTATTTGGTTTTAAAACTGTAACCCTGGCAACTGCTTGAAATCTGCCTTGACGTAGGTCTCATCGTCCATCAAAATGCAATCAAATTTCGTTAAATAATTTATATACAACTTTCGGGCTCGAGTTTTACATATTTTTTGTTTAGTAGCATTGCGATTTGTAACGCTAGACGCTTTATATGAGTGTAAACCTGCTTTTTGTTTTATCTTCTGGACGTACGACTTCGATAACTCACATTTCCTGGCGACGTCTCAAATGGACACTGTTGGGTTCTTCTTAAAGTGCTCAATGACTTTCCTTGCCTTTTTTTATCAATGGAACCGTGTTTTCTACGCGAACCTTTCTTCCTTTCGACCGTCAACCTCGAACGATAATTAGCCAATACCTTTTGGTCTGTAGATTTAGGAACGGATAATAATTTAGCTAGCTTAGCTTGCGACATATCAGTATTTTCATTGTAAGTGTACAAAATACTTTTGCGCTTGTCCAGTTGGCTAGAGGCCATTTCATTATAGTTATTATTTTTAAAATCGAAAGTAGTCCCAAAATAAACCTTATATATCCCGCTTTCTAACTGTCACAGTGACAGATTTCATTTTTCTTTTATTTATTTTTTTTAAGAATTTTATCTCGACCACTTTTTTACGTGGACAGTCTTTATGTAATATCCATCCATAACTTGACAGACCAGCCCGTGAGACCATTTTACCTTCAGCCGTCCGGTTTTTGAAATTCGGGTAGTACAATCACCATCACATACAGCAGTCAGGGTTTTCACAAAATTGTGGCGTAGACCTACCGTGAACTCCGAAGTTTGCAAATTTCAGGGCTTTGTCTCTGTCATACCAACGAAGGCGTCATTAGAGTGACAGAGACAAATACCAAAATTTTAAAACTAGTTCGCGGTAGGGCAGACGTGTTTTGCCAGTGCATGGTCAGATATTTTTGAGCACGTTGCTGCTTCGATATATCTGTTAATCTACACCCAGACGGTTTTTTGCTTCACCTATGCTCCAACTTGAAACATGATTAAAACTTTTTATCACGGCTTGATTTAATCACAGATTACATCACGGTAGACCTTGACGAGGCCCAAGTTCAGGTGGCGACGAAAATAACTACAACTAACAGACGCTACCTAACTGACATGTGGCGTAACCGTGGCAAACTCGCTATAGATAATACTGTCGCCAATTCGGCAATAAAGTTAAAATGGCGGACGAAGTACTAATAAAAAATAGTCGAATTGAGAAGTTCAAAAAATGAGGATGCTCTCAATTTTTTTTGTATGTATGTAACTCTGATATTTCCCAGAATCTTGAACCGATTTTCAAAATTGTGTAATGGAACGGATACAACCCAGAGATGGTCCTATTGGCACCAAGTCGGGGTCTGATGATGGGATCTCGGAGAAATCGGCTGAAGTCGTTTTTTTTAATATTTCTTCTGTTAGTTACTCATGAAATAAAATATATATATTATACGGGATATAACCCGTTAAAACAGTTTTATTTTATGAATATTGTCATATATGTAGAGGACAGAGGAAACGAAACGACCCAGGAAACTTGTGTTATCCTTATCAGTAGTTCAGCGCTTGTAGTTAACGTTTAAATTTAGGTTAAGTATAACCTTGAGCGTCGGTTAAATCCAGTTTTGGGCAACTAATTATCATGTAAATTGTTCTTAAATCTTTTGTAATGAGACAACGCGTTTAAATTCCAATGTAGTACTTGAAACAATATGGTAGTATACTCGCTACGGACCGTTAGTCACGAGCGAGCTAAAAGATCCAGTATACTCTAATTACTCTATATTCCTATTTACTCCTTTTTACGGTACTCAGATTTCCTTATTAAAATTTCTGCAATTGCAAATGACTAAAATACTTTAAAACTTTGAATGAAAGCCAAAAAAGTGTTACGATGCCATGACATCATCGTTTTGTCATGAGGTCATGACTCAAGCGGCCGTCACTTTTCCATCAGTAGCCGTACCATGAGTTCTATGAGCTGCCGCTGCGTTATTAACGCTGGCTTACTTTCTCCATCCCGCTCGTACTCGCATATTGATACAAGCGAGCGGATAGAAAATAAGTCTGCATTAATAACGCCACAGCATCTCATTAGTGCGAGGTGGACTGCAGACTGTTATGTAGCCTGTATGCCTTTGCAAGTATCGATAACGTTAGGTTTTACTCGATACCTAAGGCACCGCGAGCTACTAAGCTATGAACTATCGGCTATAAACACGAACAAAAGATACACACTCCCGTGTAAAAAAGAGACACGGCGATACTCGCCCGGCGGTGATATCTGATAGCTGGGAATCGCCGTGTCTCTTATTTACACGGGAGTGCGTATCTTTTATTCGTGTTTATAGCCAACAGTTCATAGCTTAGTAGCTCGCGGTGGGACCAGTGCCTTATGTAGCCTGTATGCCTTTGCAAGTATCGGTAACGTTAGGTTTTACTCGATACGTAAAGCAGGCCATCGCGCTCGCTCCAATATGTCAGTGCAAGCGGGATAAAATACATACGTGTCAATTAAAAACGTATGTATCCTTTACTTTCCAACTCGTGCGGCTATTGAGCATTAGTGCGAGCGTGATGGACAGCTTTACGTATCGAGTAAACGTTATTTGCCAACTCATGTTACCGCTGAAGCAAACAAAAAACGAAAAATTCACTAAGCAACGGGTACAATACCCGGACATTTTGATACTAATGCCATAGACATACGTTCTACATGCTATATTATCTAGACGTGACTGTACAGTCAAGGACAAAAATATCTGTAAACTTTTTTATTTATGGGAAGCATAAGGTTTAAAATCGTATATTTATGCCCCTGATTGTACCGAGGCCATGACGCACAGATTTATTAAAACATTGTAATAAACGGTAACTTTGATGAGTTACAAATTGGACCCTAATGTCTTGAAGTGAAGTCTAATATTAATATGTCAGTGCTGGCGATTTACATTAGTGACCTTTCAAAAGTATTTTATAAAGGTCAAAGGAAAATCCTTCTGTGACGTCACGGAATTCATGTCATTGGGTATTTTATTAATTGATTAATTATTATATTTTATTTAGTAATGCAGTTAGTTGTGAGTAATATATCGTCTTAGTTATAATTATAAGTGTGTTCAGTATGGTTGTAAAGTGAAAATTACGTACAAGTGTTTAAAAATATTAGTGATACTATCCACTTATGAAAATAACTGGAAAAGGTTAGTAAGTTAGAGTAGTATTTAGATGTTACTAATGTTATTATTAGAGATACATTTGGAACATGGAAGTTTTTCATGTATTTTTTTACATTGTATTCATAATTCAAAAAACGGCCAACTTTAGGCACTCATAGATTTTTGCTATAGCTCTATTTCTAAGTAAAATAAGTGTGATGACATGTAACAAAAGCTACATGAAGCATGTCTGTGGTTAGAGGAGTATTAAACGTAGCATGAATCTTTAAATTGATTTATCTTAATCCGAATATAAATACATTTATAAATATCGTTAATAATATTAATAAAATCAAACACAATATTGTCTTACAAACGCGACAGTTATACATGAAAACAAGCATAAAGTAATTTTTTTTTTGACCAGCATAAATCACACTCATAATAAAAATTCCTACTTTATAGACAAACGTATAAAAGTAAATGAAATGCGTTGCATATAATGAGGCATGGGCATGACTGAAGAGAAACTAGTGTGGATACTGATCTACGCAGTTATAATTTCACTTGTATACACAATACGTTACGTGGTATGTGTATGTATAGTATAGCGAATTATCGAAAGCTTAGGGCCTTATCACACTTGAGATTTGCAAGCGAATTGATAGCGAGTTTGTCGCGAGACCGTAACCATGTTTGTGGCGATGTCTGGGTAAGGGCTTGTCCATTAATCACGTCATGCTGTATGGGGGGGGGGGGGGGGGGGGTCAAGAAAAATTACCAACTATAACCATAGGGGAGGGGGGGTCATCAGACAAATCACGTGTAATTTTTTTTTACTCTCTGCTGAACAGCATTATGGCTAGTAAAAAAAAATCTATAGGTACTTTTTTAAAACACTGTTAAATCTGAACTGAATTTTAAACCTTCGCGGACATTTACCTCGCAGTTAGCAAAAAGGCTTTTTTCCATCACGTGTGCTTAATAAAGTACGTAAATTGAAGTGTTATTGAAAGGAGTACTTAAATGGGAGGGGGGCCTGAAAATATCACAATGGGACCCCCCATGGGGTGTCTAAAATAGGCCAAATTCGTTTGACGTGTTCAATGGACAAGCCGTAACCACAGCCCTAAAGGGATCGGCTTGTCGATGGTACTTATGGCTTTATGTTCTTAAGTTCGTATACAAATACAACGCCGCGAGACGTAAGCGCCATCGACAATGTGGTACCTTTGCCCAGATAACATCACATATTATTTAAACTACATTTGAAAAGAATATAGCACTTACTAAAATTTATCAATATACAATCTAACCAACCTAACGTTTTATAGTTTGTGTTCAGAAGAGAAACCGAGCTTGTTTTTGAAACCAGTTATTTTGAAAATTCATAGTAAACTTGAAAACGTTGAAGACGAATTACGGCAACCACATTCGGCGATCGAGGCCACATTTATGGATATGACCTCGTTTACGCCCGTGAGCGTTCTTGCCATGTATGGTAATGTAGGTATCAGTATTGGCAAAGTGCCAATTAGTCATTTGTTTACTCACTTTGTTTTGTTATATCAGAAACGAAGCAGCACTGTCTCTCAATTTCTTTTCTATCATCTCCCCTTCAATCATCCAGTATACTTACTTGCTTAGCACATGATTGGTACGTCAGTATGTCGCCGCGAGATAGATGTTCCATCTTTTACTAACTATATGCATAAGAGAGGGATGTATAGTTTAACTCGCGGCGACATACTGTCGCATTAATCATGTGCTAAGCCTCCTAGTTTTTTGATAGGTTACAAAGGTGCATTCAGACTATTTCAGACCAAACGAGCATTCGCTAATCTATCCTCCACTCTACGAAATCAACGAATCACGTTCTGTGTAACGATCGAATTTCGTAGAGTAGGGGGTTAGAATAGCGAATGCTCGTTTGGTCTGAATGCACCTTAATGGTATAAACTTAGATATTCAAAATACTACTTACTTTCGTAATTTCAATACTAATTTGAAACCGGTTAAGAGGAAAATGATCTGGCAAGATGAACTGTCAAATAGTTAAAAATAGCAACGGAACTTTCTCTAGACCATTAATATTAAAAAAGTTCGCGCATTTATTTCGTAAGCGTGCAAAATATAATGACAAATGATAAGAGAAACGTTGAAGATAGATACCTAAGTGGAGACCGTTATTATTTATTATTATTTACATTATACCTAAATGTAGTGATTGTGTATAACGGATTTTAACGTATTTTTTATCTTCAGACATAGGTTATGTTAGATTTCATTTATCAGACATCACAGAGATTGGGCATCCTACTCGTAATAAATTACTAGGGAAGAGTCCCGGTTCTGAATTTGTATGGTAAGAACCGGGAATTCCCGGTTCTGGTACTGTATTTGTATAGGAAGCCAGAATCGGGAGCCCACCCTATTAATTACGTATTATATTCTTACGTATTGTATTAAAGCCTAAGATAATACTTGCGTAAGAGAGTTTTCACAAGCTTTCTTAACAAAATGCAAATATTTTCTAATATAATTTAATAATTATTTCTAAACACATTAAGTTACATAATGTTTTTCAACTTAGAGGCGTAGAAGGGATTTTCAATGAATCGTGAGGCTTATAGGCTTAAATATACACGACATTTATGTTTTTATTTAGATTATCAAAACTACAATTTATGTACATAGATCAAATCTAACTATTTAACTAATCTACTTAACCTAACCTATATCTAAGATTGGCCCTTGTGGCATTGTACCGAGGATGCTGGCGGCATTTCCTCGCTGTATCGCAATACTGATGCGTTGTGCGAGGAAGTCGCCAGCTCTTCGGTCAGTTACGTCAACCAGACGTTTCGCGATCTCAGCAATATGTTTTGTCGATTTGAAGTATCAATAGTTACATTATATAAAACAAAGTCGCTAGGTATGTAACTTCTCGCAGTCTAGTCTGACCCTATGTATGCTTATATCTACCTACGCAACGAATTGTGATGCATTTTTTTATTTGTAGATATTATTCGAGAGGAAGATATTTAGTATCAGTTTTGTATCCGTGCGAAGCGTAATTTGTTTTGTAGTTGGTTTTATATTAGGAACTCACACCTAAATATAATATACAAATATTTTATACGTGTTAGTAATTAGTGTGTGCCGAACCGTTGTAATGTGGTTACATAATACATAACTATTGTAAACTTTCTTTTCACTTTTATATGCGCTGGCGCTGGCAACATACAAATTCACGCAACGCCACATAAACATAGTGGAATGGCGTTGGAAATTCTAATGTTGTAATCGTATATGTATGTTATTTTAATTTTGGATTGCGTCATGGCCCTATGTAAATAAAGAGCTATTGAAGCTTGGAACAAAATAAAAATAATTGAATAGTTTCATTGTTTGTTATTCTTTCTCTTCGTCGTAAGGCCACGTAAGGCCAGGTTCTGCCTATAATATAATCCTATATATTAGGCCCAACTATAGTGCTAAGCGATAAAGACTAATGAAGAATAATTATAAATTTCATCTGTCAGAAGGACTTGCTTCGACAGCATCCCCCGTAATATAATATATTTAGAAAGAAAGAAAGAAAACACTTTGTGACACAACATAGACATTAAAATATAAAATAAACATGAATGTAAGTAAACTAAGTATACAAAATGGTCTCCAATTCAGCATATTGCTGGGCCGTCTTCCATTGGTTATTTCGGTGTTCATTGTGCATTATAAGGCATTGCATTAATAATGCACAGGTAATATATATTCCCACAATCTTTCAACGTTTGTCAACATGACAAAGAGTTCCTTTTTGGGATCTGTCTCTGTCCGTTAAAGGGTTAAGAATATTAGCAAGGTTACCTACTTTACCTAACTAACCCGAGGAAAAGAAAATCGTGAAAAATATGCAAAATAGCGAAACGCAAAACGCGACAATACAGCCAGTCCGGATTCCACCGTTACACCAAATTACCATACGACCCGAGAATTATGACAAAAAGACCGTTACATCAAAATGGCGGCGATCGCCGTTCTAATTTCGAATGGTTCTATTTTTGGGCTTTATTGGCGCCGAAGTGGGCCGAGAAGGGCGATTAACGCGAAGTTTTTGATATAACATCCGTTGCAATCTGACTTAGTTTTAGTAGGATTTATAAATACTTCGGAAATTTTAGTGTTTTATCGCTTTACAATTTTTCATTCGTTTCAGCAAAACTTACGTTACACCCCTTATTTATGAATAAATTCAGTTTCCCCCTGATAACTACAACAATAACATAGTTTATAAATAAGATTTTAGACATTTATTTATGAAAAAACTTACGAGTTAAATATGGACCTCTTCCCGGTTACAGATGTACAATTTTGTATAGATATGCAAGTCATGTTTACATAATTTAAGTAGCATAATTTCACATAAAACCACCGTGACTCAGGTGACCGCAACCATGGCAATAACAGACAGAAAAATGGATTCACCCGTTTGACATAAACTTATTAATACTATGTATTAGACGTAGTTGGCGTAATTCGAACTTGTTATTTTGTTATGTCCGTTTAATATAATACCTTCCACGTGTAAGGACTAAGGCCATGAAAATTGTATGACTTTGTATGGCTGTATTGTAACGGAGTGTCACACGACACAGGCTGGGTACACGTGATAAATGAGATTAGATAAATGTCTACGTAAATAGAATAAGAAGTCTATAAACTAAATCAATAGTTTTGTAATCATTTTAATTTGGAACGCTTCTTAATCGACTTAAAAAAGGAGGTCTCGAATCGACAATCGTGAACCGATTTTAAAATGTTTGTTGTAACCTAACTGGTGTAACCCAGAATGTCCCTTTGGCATCAAGAGTTCGAGACGGTGTCTGATGGTGAGATCTTGAAGAAATCTTTTGAAGTCTGTTTAATTTTTTTTTATTTGTTAATTATTGTATTCATTCTAATTATTGACGTCGATTTGGGTCGTGTCACTCCGAAAGCATTCAGACCAAACGAGCATTCGCTATTCTAACCCCCTACTCTACGAAATTCGATCGTTACACAAAACGTGATTCGTTGATTTCGTAGAGTGGGGGATAGAATAGCGAATGCTCGTTTAGTCTGAATGCACCTTAAGGTGCGTATAAACCAAAAGAGCATTCGCTGTTCTAGCGCCCGTTCTAAGAAATCAACCAATCACGTTTTGTGTACCGATCGAATTTCGTAGAGTGGGAGGTTAGAACAGCGAATGCTCTTTTAGTTTAACCGCACCTTTAAGGATCGATGAACTCATAATAAGTATAATTTTTATTTGCGATTTCTTGGTTGTCCATAGTGAAAATTGCTTAGCGTCCCTACCCTAGTATAGATTTTTCACACCTGCTTCACTATCCTATAATCGCATTGTAAAGTTTTAAACAAAACCACCGTTTTCTTTCAAACTCTACAAAATATGTTCTCTAAACAGTTGCGAATGCAGCATTTCGATATTATTTTAATAACAAGCTTCATTGTTGTTGTAAAAGGCAACCTTTCTTTATTATTTACTATCTAGATATGACGTAAATTATTATGAGGCGATCTCTATCGGCGATGAACATACTTTGATAACCAGTCGATGACTTTGACTGTAAATAAACTTTGCAAAACAAGTGTTTTTGAACAAAACGTCGATAAGGACGATTTTGAATCACATTTTTATGCCAGTAGCGCCTTAATAACTGCAAATAAATAGGTATCCGCTTAAAATTATGATTGCTATAAAAAACCGTGAAATACCAACAACAAACTTAGAGGGATGGTCAACACTGTAACCGTGAGTTTAACGCATGCTTATTTATTATTTACAGAGTTGAGGGGAATGATTACACACACATCCAAATGAAGTACTAATTGCAAAAAAATTAGTGAATGAATGACTTGCGTCAAAATATTGAAGCAAATCCCTTGAACAAACTTTTTGGTCAATCTTACAGTTGTAATTGAGTTTGCTGTCAGTACCAAAAAAGAACACTAATTTCAAATTTCCCGTGTGTTTTCATCACATGCTCATTGATGTATGCGTGACCTCTCGTGGAACTATCTATAATACCTCAGAAGTCTAATACGATAACGAAATTACCGTAAGAACTGGAGCGTCGATATCAGACTGCTCGGTCGGTGCCCTGGTTGCGTAAATCCGTGATAAACGCCTATTGCGTAGGTAAATCGTATATTGGGGTGTGATAGCAGCGAAAAACAGAGTGGCTGGGGCGTGACTATGTGTAAGGCCTGTAGCTAGGGCTGCCAACCATTTTAAACAAATGCAAGCATACGCCAGTGGCCTGAGTGAGTGACGCTCGCCATTCGGGTTTTAGTATGTAGCCCTAATGTCCTGGCCACGACATTGGTCTAAGGTCGGCTTAGCGGAAAACGTATGGTGCTCCCTCTCGTACCCATATCGGCATCCCGATCCAACTCATGGATTCGCTCGCCGTTGGTCGCATGTCGTGGCCGGGCCGTATACGTATGGCCAAGAGTGCATACTGCATACATACATACATGAGACCCACATACATGGACCAAGAGTGCATATTGAGATATTTTTGAGCGCCGTAGCCGCTCCAATATATCTGTTCCCGACATCCACCGGTCGATAACCTCGTTACGTAAATCCGTGATCTACTGCGTATAATCATAATCATACATTGCAATTTATAATTAGTGATATGAACGTTGGGATATGATGACCGGACCATGTACTAAACAGATCAATGTACATTATGTACAAAGATCGAGGTTTATTAGGTTTGCATTTCTGGGGCCTGAGCGTCTGAACGGCCCGAGTGTTCATAAATATCTGAGCACGTCCCTATTGTCATGGCGTTAAGAACATGTTCAGATATTTTCGAGCACCGTGGCCGCTTTGATATATCTGATGTCGACTGTACCTTCCTATAATATGACAATTGACAACAAAAAGACGTGACATAAATAAAAGAGGCACAGCGATACTCGCCCGGCTATCAGCCGTCACCGCCGGGCAAGAATCGCCGTGTCTCTTTTTTTTACAGAGGAGTGCATATCTTTTGTTAGCTCGCGGTGACATATCCCACAAAATTTTACAAGCATACAATTCTACAAAAAATTACCATACAAATATTTGACAATTTTATAGAATTGTACGCTTGTAAAGTTTTGTGGTATTGGCCCCAGTTCCAAAGCTACTTTCGATAATGCAAAGCAGACTGGTACCTTAACAATTACTATGATTATTAGATATATTCAAATCACTCGAAACAGTGAAAAACAAGAATTTGTGCAAGCGCAATAAATATAGACAATTAAGTTAAGTAACATTCATTTCGAAGACTCGTTTTGTGACCTCCAAAGATTTCGTAAGTGTGAAATCCCTCACTTTTGTGTTCATCACTAACCATAGCGGATTGCCAAATATACCGCTATTCTGTACGCAATTTCGTCATGTTCACTCCGTCACTGTCACACGCGTACGAATTTATAAGAAGCACCGCCGAGATTCGTAGTAGCCCCACAGAAGGTCGTTCGTCTATTCACCTCCTTATCATCGCATATTCGAACGTTAAAGACAGACGAATGAGACACGTTCGCGAGGTCTGCAAGCTTACCGTGAACTTCGAAATCCGCTAATTTCGAGGATTTGTCACTGAAGACGCCTTCGTTGGAGTGACAGAGAAATCGCGGTAGAATGCTGGTTTGAATGCCTATTACAAATATTAGTTTTAAACGTTGAGGACTTGAGGCCAAGGAGAGGTGTGTTGTGAATTGTACGCCCATTTTAATAGTTACGAAGGTCCGCGGAGTGAATCGGAATTATTTCTTCACTTCGGATACGGTGTCGTCATATAACCTATAGATTTCATATACATAAAGCACTATAGTTGATTTAGTACGCCTTTTCACAGAAACCTGTAAGGAACCAAATTCTTACGTGGACAATTGGCATTTGAGAAAGCGATACACTGGTTGTTTACGGATTTATTCTGTATTTAGATAGCACTTCAAGTCTTTACAATCAATAAAATATAGTAATTGGGGCATATAATTATATATTATAATCGCATTCATCTACAAAACTTCTAGTAGAGTTTTACTCTTTAGATTTAAAAAAATTAAATCGGAAAAACATATGTACAAAAGAAAATCTGTCGAAACCTCCTCTTTTTTTGAAGTCTGTTAAAAATATAAAAATACTGTAATAAATTAATAAAGCATGGAATGTTGCATTATTCAGATATAAAGACGTTTTTCCAACAACGATATCGAGTGCACTTTCACTAAACACTGCGATTCCAGCAATGCGAGTAAATCATAACAGCTGTCAATTAGCTGCGCAGGAGTGTTAATGACGCTGGTAGTTTGTAACATTAATGTGGATTTGGAGTGGGGATAGAATGAGCATTCGCTCGTTTGGTGTAAATCCACCTTTACACACACTACACTACAAATCAAATCATTTATTCATAAAAACATTGTACAATGATAATTCTTATAGACCAAGATGTTATATTTAGGTAAAAAAGGACATGTGCCTGAGCTAGGATTCCCTGTGTTTCAGGCATAATAAGGTCTAACAAAATATTATTTAAAACGCATAGCATGTTCGAAAACTTGTATTTAAGAGGTTATATACATATCTATGATAAAATACAATCTAATTATATTTTAAAACGACTTCTCTGTATCATGAAAAACATCATATGATACTACCGTACTATCACACCTACGGTAGAAAATAGCTTGTTATAAAATTTTCTTCACTATATTTTAAGAACCTTTGTAAAATTGTTGGTTGTCCTATAGTTTTTAATGAACTAATTGACGGACTTTGTGACGTGTTACGGAGGCACGTGTTGACACATGCTCATATTATCTTCATTTACACTAAAAACAAATTACATTATAAGCAAATAAGCATGCTTTAAATTAATTGTATTATCAATCATCATGTCTTCCGTCACAATATTCTAAACTCATTGTAGGTATTTATGTGAATTATTTGACTGAAACGAGTTCAATTTGATCGTTAATGTATGAATGTGGGACTAAAGTCGATAGGTCGCCAGTACAGTCAACCAATTGGAACCCTAGGCCACTCAGGAACCATGTCAAAGTAACGTTATCAATCAGATTGTAAGACATTTCAAACGGCTTTTGATTTTGGCATGGTTCTAGAGTGGCCTAGGGTTCCAATTGGTCGAGTGTACAACGACATCTATCAAAGACATTCTATCGTCATAATTATAATATAAGTATTGCGTACGGTCGGTTCTAATCACATATGTATGTTACTGTTCGTCAGTACAGTAGAAAACAAAAAAGTATAAACAAACCTAAAAACTTGCATTATTTCATAATCACGCACTTTTAAAACACAATCTTGGTTATATCACCAACTTAAACCTTTTTACACGATGTGTTTAAAAGACGTCAAATCGTATGGAAAGTCAGCCATATTTGTTTACAATTTATTCGTTTTCTTATGCACAGTATAGTCAGTATAGAGTAGACTTCAATCCTTGCGTCTTGAATAATTTGTACAAACTTAATGTATTTACACCAAATACATACATGTATTATGAGTCATAATTTATGATATCACAATTTTTTTTGGCACGTATTTAACATAAGAAGCATTATTTCCAAACTGACTAATGAAAATTCTAGAAACAGCGGTTTTAAAAAAACGAAGACATAGTTTGTATTATATTTTATTGTCCATCCGTTGCGTCATGCTGAATTGCACTCTTTTGTATACATCATAAAGCAGATAATGCGGCAAAACAGAAGCTCGGATATCGTTAATAACAAATGTAACGATTATTTCTTGTTTTTATATGATTATTTTTATATTCACAATCTAAATAACCTTCGTACTTTCAATGTCATTCACTACGGTTTGTATTTACCCAATTATATTATATCTAAGAGCGTATTTCTGAAATCTATTTTTTTTTTAAATATATACGTACAATTTTTTGACCATATTTTATATTATTGTTGTTTTTTGTATATCAGTCTGAATTTAGTAGGTAGCTATACCGAAACAAATAATAAAAACATGTCACACGTAGGTCGACAGGTTACTAACTGTTTTCTATTGTAAAACTTCATTAATGTTGCATTGTTTTGTAAACGATGACGTTATTGGAAAAACAAATTGAAAATGTATACTTTTTACGGTAACATCGTAAATACGAAGATAGACACTGGTTGACTGACCCTCCCACATTTAGCACATCATCATATTCATGTTTTAAATTTTACAGATATTCATACAAAGTTCGAATCATTGTAAATTTCCCTGTCAAGCGACCCACGAACTTTCGTTCGTTTAAAAATAGTATTAAGGGTGCAAACCCAGTGTATACTAAGGGTCAAGGGAGACCGGGCCTTAAATTTCCAGCTTTCAACCTAGCTGTGTGCACTGTGTCTCGTTAGAGTTCAGTGCTGCCCTACATCAGTGTTCAACCGCTGGTGTATAGTACTGACATTAAAGAGAGCTAAGGCGGCTGAGCAATTGTCTTTCAACAAGACATTGTCTCGGTAACCTTACTGAGCCTAATCCAAGACTCCAGATCCTTTATACCCTGCAAAGGGAAAACCACTACCTCACACTCCTACGCTCCTAGTCACTGTCCTCATATACCCCGTAACTTCCAATACGTCTTCCTCCATAAACCCTGCAAAGGGAGGGCTACTGCCTCACAACCCTGCCCTCCTGGTCACCGCTCAGTGGCCCCGGCCGCTCTGTGTTGACCGCTCTCTCTCGTCAGGTACTAGGGCCGCCGCGCCCGGTCGCGCACTCGGGACGGACGAAGGGGGAATCGGTGCAGGCACATACAACGACTTTACGCCGCTGCTGCCCACTGCACAAAGTTTAGGTGAGTTCTTTACACTTCTTACAGCCTGGTAGCTTTTGCCTTATACACAGATAGTTCAAGCCTACCTTTTTGATGAGTATTTGGGATATTAGGGTAAAAAACACAATGTCTAGTTTATTGATGATTTTAAACGCAAGGACCTTTATTTACTCTACATAGTGTTGCTGCAAAATGCTCATTTCGAGGTCTAAAGACTGCGCAGAGGCGGTTTTTTTGCATTAATTGCTACGCATAAAATAAGCCAATTTAATTCTAAAATACGAGTCTTCAAGTTCGAAATGACCGTTTTCCACAACAAAGCAAAGTATTGAATAGAATTACAACATATGGCGAACTAAAGAGATTCGTTTTCATTGCTCTTGAGCAATTATTTACCATGCCTTTGAAACTGATTGGTTTATTATTGGTCAAGGTACTTTATAAATACGTGATATAGAGGCGCCTAGATGTTTGTAGAGACGCCAACTATTTGATTAAATATGCAGTAACTATATTTGTCTATGGAATTTATTTGTGTGCACTACAAATAGATTTTGATATCAATGACACGTACTACGCTTTCTGATAAGAAAGTGCGTATCATAGTTATGTAACTGTTTTTCGCGGTATTCCGATTAATATTTGAAAACTCGAAATAGTCACGTTCCTAAAACTGGAATTTAGGAGGCTTTAGTTACTTAAACGGCATCTGACACGTCTACTGTCACAGTCAAAATCGTCCATCGGCAAGTCCGTGAGTTATCATTTGTGGACTTTGATATGTATCGGTTTAGCACATGATTAGCGCCACAGTATCTCTCGGCAAGAGTCGTAGTCGTCCCTCTTTTATTAACATAGAAAAAAAGAGATCTATCTTTGGATTGTCGCGCCAATCATGTGCCTACTGTTTGTGACAACTTTTCTGTAGAATTATACATAAAATAGTGGGAATTACAGGCGTCCTTAACCTAAGTAATTGTAAGCGCAGTATTTAGATTCAGTTTACCTTAACCTTTTGAACGCCAATTTGCGGGTCAATTAGTCCTCGCTTTTGGCGGTCAGAAGGGATAATTTCGTTCTATAAGTTTCCATGTCCTTTGATTCTGTAAAACTTAGGGTGAAATCTAAATGTGCATCTTAGCAGGCCAGTCATATATAGTCCTCTACATTGAGTTCGTTGGCGGCGACCTTAAGAAGTTAATGATTTTTCCTTAGGTCTTTGTCATTGGCGAGACTTGTACCCTTTTGGACGCGGGTCGCGCGGTGAATTTCCTAACGCTTCAGCATCATCTGACTATGATAGTCCCCTGCTGGACGTAGGCCTCTCCTATTAACTATGCGTATAGTCGCATTAGGAGGTAAATGCCAATGCAAGCGTATTGGCGATCGCAGTAATGTGTCCACTATGATGACGCTGCAGCCCATCATCAATCTTTTATCAAATAATGTTCAGTGACACTTCAATCCCTTAGTCGACTCTTACGACACCCGCAGGAGTTGGGGTGGTGACAAATGTATTCTTACTGCCGTCACCCCACGGCCGAGCATGATGATTGCTACATCATCATCATCATATCAGCCGAAACACGTGCACTCCCCCAAACTTCAGCACAATATGACTGGTCCTGCACCAACCACAACGAGCAATTGGCCTCATAGCCACTCAATTCCTTCATGCAACTGTGGTTACGAGCCTTATTTGTATGTAAAATAATATCGACTCTTACGACACCCGCAGGAGGAGTTGGGGTGTAAATGTATTCTTACTGCCGTCACCACGCTGTGTCCTAACGCTTATAACATTCGTATTGTTAACTTTACAGGTGCCGATTCACCCTCCGCTCGCAAACGCCCGACGATGCAGAGAGCGGGCGCGAGGCACCCGGATAGCCCCTCCACCTCCGACGCCATGGAGGAGCACTACGCTACGCTGAATGAGTACCTGCAGCTGGAACACAAGTTCCAGCCGAGACTGTGTCTGCCTAATGAATCAGAGGTATGTTCATGTGGTCAGCCTAGACCTACGAACTAATAAAACATGGAAGCCGCACGCCATACTAAATTGCCTTTCAAAAACGGTGCCGAATTTTAGTTGACAAGTGTCACCCCTCTTCAATGCATCATGGTAATGAATTTCAATGTCTACCTATAAAAACTTAAACCGCCATTTAAAAATAGTTGTGATTGGTCCATCAAAGTTTTGATTGGCTATATTCTATAGACATTTGTCAAAGATGTTGCGGCGAAATATGCGCGGTGTTAAGAAAAGCGCCATGTCCTGCTCATCTTGGCACGATTGAACAATTGGTTTTGGGGGCATTTTTGATCTGGCGTTAGACGTCCATGTTTTATATGGTCGCAGGCCTAGACAGGGTGCTTAGTCAAGTTGCCAATCGCTAGCGCTTAATCGTCAATCGTAAAAGAAAGGCAGCTAACTGTCTTTGTCGCACTAATGTGAAAGAGTAACAGAGAGGGAAAACTACGATTCGCTACTGAGCGCTAGCGATTGGCAACTTGGCTAAGCATCCAGTTCTGGTAGTCGCGGGAAACTTTAGGGGGAGTGCGTTGTGCGGATTTTTGGCAGAAAAGATTGATGTTGCAGAGAGAACGGATCCTTAGCAGAGAAACCTGATGATGCAAAGAGAGGACGTGTTATGTTACTATAAAAGTTGTATAGGAACCAAGAGTAAATGGACCGACGAATCAGGTCGTGGTTGTGGGAAACTGTTGAGATAACCTATAGCCCTTTAACATATACCAGTCAACCAAATTGAATAGAATAGAATAGAATATTATATGGGTCAATCACTTTTTTGTGTTGTTATTCGGTCACATCACCCAGGGGACAACAGTGGGATAGTTTGTTAGACGAAAGTATCATGCACACTCTACTATCATGATGAGTGGATGACCCACCTTGGAAAGGCCACATAACTGTCGAAAAATTCAAAGTTTTGTCGATTTGAATGGTACTAAACTGTGATTTTAAGGGTGACCCAGGAGAACGTAACCATGGCAACGAGTGACATAAAAAAAGTGATTGACCCATATATTTATTTGGCGATTGCATAGGTACACTTACAAATAAATTTATGAAATTATAAACACAGCAAAAAGGTTGCCACTTAGATTGCCACGACGCTGATTTTCAGGGCCACCAAAAAATAATAATAAACTTAAAATTAAATTGGAACCCTAGACCACACGGGAACTTAGTCACAGTGACAATACATCAGATTAAATGTCGTACTATCTGTCATTTCGACATAGTTTTATAGTGGCCTAGGATTCCAATTGGAGTTTACAATACATTTTCTTTGAACACTAACCCCCTTGGCCCTTATTTATAAACGTTTGTTAACTTAACAAGCCGCTAATAATTGTTTGTCCCTTTTGCTCTTATAGACACATGTTAAGACCGAAAGGGACAAAGAATTATTAGCGGCTTGTTAAATTTACAAACGTTTATGAATAAGGGGGTAAGAGTTCTCGTTTGAGCCAAAAATGTTGGTTAAAAAATCTGTTAGAACAGCCTAAAAACTTCCGGTTTATTCAAGTTTACAAACCGCCCACCGCAAATCTAACACATCCGCGACCCCAACCAGTTAGCATAGGAAGCGAAACAGCTAAATCCAATCCCCAGTCATTATTTCTAAAATATTCATGAGCTTTATTACATACTCATAGAGCTCATAATGGTGGAATAAACCAACACAATGTTAAATAAAACTTCGACCTTAAACATTCTCCTTTTGCATTAATTCGAGGTCTTTTGAAGACGATATTGCCAATTTAAAAAGCTGTATGTATATTTGTATAAGTATGATGTTTGTTTATACTACCATTTAAAATGCGTACACTAAACCCGTTTTGATTTTGATAATTCTATAACTTTGATAACGTGTACGAAAAGGTTTATATTATAGAGGTCAGAGTGACGTCAAAATGCTTAATGATTTTATATGGTCAGCTGCCTGTGCGCATGATATGTCATGTCTGTTTTTTTGAATCTTTTGTAACTTGAACATTACTATACTCTGTTTGGTTAGGTATTTAAAAAAAGGTAAACAATCTTGCAGTATCTTTTTATTGAAAAATGCATTTAAAAATCCAAACTAGGTACTTAATGAATGAAAACAATGTAAATCACTGTATTTCCTTGTTATATTATGTATATTTGGTACAACTTATTTCCTACTTGTAGTTTTGAATAAAAAGATATTGCAAGATTGTTTACCTTTTTTAAATACCTAACCAAACAGAGTATAGTACTTTTATTGTGCCGTCATAAAGTTTTTATATTTGTAAAAATGGGCTAAGCGCGTATGGGTATACGGTTAACACAATATGTTTTTGATGCTTATTTTATTAGTATGTCCAACACGGACACTGACTTAACAAAGCTAAGATTTAGGCACTGGTCTCACCGCGAGCTACTAAGCTATGAATTGTCGGCTATAAACACGAACAACAGATTTGCAGCAATCCACTCTGTCAATAGAGTTGACGTTTAAAGAAAAACTAGAAAATTGCAATTAAATATGCACTCTATTGGCAGAGTGGATTTACCAGAGTTTGAAGTTAAGCTACTCAAACTGTTATTATATTCTATTCAATAAAACTTATTTAATCTAACACATAATAATTGTCCACAGAACGGGGAAGTGACAACAGGAGCCCGCGATGGCGCCGCCCACGTGATGCGCTGCCTCAATGTGTGGTACGACCTCCCGACAGAAGTGCTTATCGACGCCATCAGCTTGTTCGATAGGTGAGAATACTGATATTCTTCTAGATGTGGATATTTTAAAGCTGCATTCAGACCAAAAGAGCGCTGTTCTATCCCCCGCTCTACGAAATCAACCAATCACGTTTTGTTTAACGATCGAATTTCGTAGAGTGGGAGGTTAGAATAGCGAATCGCTTGGTCTGAATGCACCTTAATACGTCCTATGAACAAATAAAACATGGAAACCGCACGTCATACGAAATTGCCTTTCAAAAACGGTCCTAAATTTTAGTTAACAAGTGTCACCCTCTCTTCAATGCATCACTTTAATGAATTTCATTGACAACCTATACAAACTTAAACCGCCATTCAAAAATAGTTGTGATTGGTCCATCAAAGTTATGATTGGCTATTTTCTATAAACATTTGTCAAAAATGTTGCGCCGAAATATGCGCGGTGTTAAGAAAAGCGCTATGTCCTGCCCATCTTGGCACAATTGAACAATTATTTTTGGGGGCATTTTTAAACTGGCGTTAGACGTTGTATATGGTCGCAGAATACGTCAATTAAACCAGTGGCCTATTTCACCTTAATTACAAGTGTGACAATTGTAAAATATCCCTATTACTGACGTCACAGGCCTCCTTAGGCTACAGCTACCGCTTACTATCGGATTGTCCATGTTATTTGCTTCATTTAGTCTGAGGAATATGCTGTTCGAATTTTTCCCTTTTCTCATGGGTACTTTGTATATATTTTATGTGTAATAATCATACCTGGGATAGCTCGGGGCATTTATACGAAAGTGATGTAGCAAAATATTTTATCGACTAAAAATATATCGATGTTACTGTGAATGACAACATCAAAATGTTATTCGGCATAAAAAAATATTAGGTACTTACTCTTCAGTTAAAATAAAAAATAAATTTAAACGGGTATTTACGCGTTTATTTTAAAGTAGTTTTCAAAATATACAATTAATATTAAAATATCAATATTTAAATTGTCATTTTGATTAAAATGACATCTGCATACTTTTACTATCTGAAGAGGCACGATATCAGATATGACATCGAACCTCTGTACTGTAA
The DNA here is from genome assembly GCA_025490895.1 of Thaumatotibia leucotreta. Taxonomy (NCBI): domain Eukaryota; kingdom Metazoa; phylum Arthropoda; class Insecta; order Lepidoptera; family Tortricidae; genus Thaumatotibia; species Thaumatotibia leucotreta. The sequence goes on from JALPQI010016515.1 coordinate 24,839, forward strand.
TCGAGAATGTTCAATAAGCACATCTTTTATTATAATTATATCGACATATTTTTAATCGATATCAAATCCCTATAACTTGCCCCCAGTTATCCCAGGTATGGTAATAATAATAATTTTTATTTACTAAATAGCTTGTACAATCGGTGTAACATTTCATCTTTAGTATGTTTATTTTCAAAGTAGACATATTTTGTCGCTGACGCCTGTAATAGGTAAAACCTGTGCTACAGGAATCAGCTACCTTCCATTATGACAAACATTTTTAAATTATAGTTGTTTATGACACAAAAAGATGCTTAAGGCGTCTAAATTTATAGGAAAAAGTTACAAAGTACAAAAAAACATTAAAAATATGTTTAAATGAAATGTTTATTTGAGTTGAATTTAAATCACTCGTTCACTTTATTACTCGAGAGCCAACAGACCAATAAATACTGACCTTAACATTATACAAGAAATCACCATCTTGTTATCGTTTCCTAACAAATATTTTTTCATTGCCATGCCCGACAAAAATGTTTAAATTAACAAAATTAGGTAGATTATATATTATGTGGGTGAGTGTGTGTGTGTGTGATTGGTGTGTGTGTGTGTGTATGTGTGTGTGTGTGGTGTGTGTGTGTGTGGTGTGTGTGTGTGTGTGTTTTTGTAATCAATTTTATGTACTTATATCATTGATTTAGAATATATAAGTGGATCCCCAAACAGCTCAAAAAAATGGCCCCAAAAAATGGGCAGCAGAAGTAAATATTGCGGTCCTTTTGCTCCGCTATTCAGTTCTGACAGTTGACATTTGGTCACCTTACGGTGTAGATTATAGTTTATTGTAAGTGAGCGTTATTAGCTTAAACTGAAACATGATAGAAATGACTTTTAGTGCCACTTTTCTTGGTTTTTTTGTTTGGCTCTGTGCATCCATTTATTATTTAATGTCATTGACTTATATACTAATATAATTATATGTACTTTGTTGCAGGTTCCTAACAAAGATGAAGGTGCGTCCATGCCACGTGCCGTGCATCACCGTGGCCTGCATGAACATCGCCATTGATCAGCTCGCAGCCCGCACCAAGGAACCCCGCAAGGTTTCCGTCGAGGAGTTGGGTAAGATATAAGATTTTACGCTAACTCGGTCATTAACATCATTTGTCGGTCATTCTCCAGATTTGTGCAAGAATCCTAATTAACACGTCGCTTTTTTTCTACTTACTTTTCAATGAATATCTTTACAAACATAGTAACATATTGATCGTAGAAACTTAAATGTCTATGCGTCACTTTATAATTATGAAAGGATAATTATTTAAAAAACAATCAAAATTTATGTGACGTGTGAATTAGAAAAAGGACGTGTTAATTAGAACGTTACACTTTTGGAGGGCGCGTGAATTATGAAAACGACGCGTTAATTATAATATTTTAGATTTTGCTTGACGTGTGAATTAGAAAAAAAAGTTACAAACTAACATTTCATTCCATTGAACATATTGAATTTGACCGGTGGTTGCTAAGACCGAGTGGCCGAGGGGTACAGGCATCAGCCGCGAATGCTGAGTACGTGGGTTCGATCCCCACCTCGGACATAGGTGATCTTGGTCGTTTTTCTTTGGTATATGATATCTAATATTTATAATTTCATTCCATATTCGAGAAAATATTATTTACGTAGGTATAAGTAGTGAGTTTTTATCGATAGATATCACTTATTCCATATATTTTATATCCACTTTCTAATTAACGCGGTCATTTTTGACGCGTGAATTAGACGCGTTATTTAGGTTTTCTTGAAAAATAAAAAATATCTTGTTTTTTGTACATGCAATATACTACAGAATCTAATATGTATTAAATAATGCGATTTTTAATGTATACTGTAATTCTCGGCGCAATAGAGTTACTAGTTGAATTTTAAAATGTGAACGTGTTAATTAGAAATTTTGTGAACCAAGCCGCGTGAATTAGAGACAATGGTTCATAGTCTCTTTCCAGAACACAACTGACACGACCATCCCACACAGGACTCTAGACACGTCTGTGGGCTAGACCGAAAGGCGATAGTGAGGTCCGTACCTACATTCAGAGTGCTCGTATGACAATGACTAGATGTGACGCGTCAATTAGGACAGGTTTCGAGACAAAGTGTTGATCGTTGATATCTAAGTCATATAGTACTTTATTCATTTGATATTTTTTGTACCATTAAAAGGTATTTTGTTTTGTTTAAAGAACTAGCTTTCGTTGGCGTTTCTTCATGTATATCGTAAGGAGAAATTAATATGTTAGTGAATCGGGTAGTGGGACGCGACGTGTGAATTAGGAGAATGACCCTTAACGTATTTTTTTCTACCCTTTGTGTTTAATATACGTACATGAAAATTCATGTACAGCTGAAAACGAATACAGTCTATGCTCAAAAAATATAATATATGAGAAAACTTATAGTTTAATATTTTTAAAGAGCGAAGACATGTAAAAATGCACGCCTGGAGAATGACCGTTGTATGACTTAAAAAGGGATATTAACATGTCAATAATACACCCTGTTTTAAATCGTACTCTTTATTTCCTCGCAAGGTTACTTTTTTAATTGTTTTGTTTAAGAATAGGTCAAAATTCTTTTCGTTGTCTTGTTTAATACCACTCTGTCACGCTTTTAGTTTGACCACGTTGTTCCTAAATTTACCCTTCAAATTCAATGTTTACTAATGAGTATTTCTTGTTCCAGTATCCATCTCCCAGTCAGCCTGCACGGCGGGAGACGTGGCTCGCATGTCACGCGTAGTTATGGACAAGCTAGCTGTGACGCCCGGCACGAGCTGCGTCACGGCCGCGGACTGGCTGCGGCTGTTCGCGCGCCTGCTGCGGCCGCACTGCGTCATGCCGGAGGTGAGTGGTGTCAGTCAGTAGTGTAGTGGTGGACAAGCTAGCCGTGACGCCCGGCACGAGCTGCGTCACGGCCGCGGACTGGCTGCGGCTGTTCGCGCGCCTGCTGCGGCCGCACTGCGTCATGCCGGAGGTGAGTGGTGTCAGTCAGTAGTGTAGTGATGGACAAGCTAGCCGTGACGCCCGGCACGAGCTGCGTCACGGCCGCGGACTGGCTGCGGCTGTTCGCGCGCCTGCTGCGGCCGCACTGCGTCATGCCGGAGGTGAGTGGTGTCAGTCAGTAGTGTAGTGGTGGACAAGCTAGCCGTGACGCCCGGCACGAGCTGCGTCACGGCCGCGGACTGGCTGCGGCTGTTCGCGCGCCTGCTGCGGCCGCACTGCGTCATGCCGGAGGTGAGTGGTGTCAGTCAGTAGTGTAGTGATGGACAAGCTAGCCGTGACGCCCGGCACGAGCTGCGTCACGGCCGCGGACTGGCTGCGGCTGTTCGCGCGCCTGCTGCGGCCGCACTGCGTCATGCCGGAGGTGAGTGGTGTCAGTCAGTAGTGTAGTGGTGGACAAGCTAGCCGTGACGCCCGGCACGAGCTGCGTCACGGCCGCGGACTGGCTGCGGCTGTTCGCGCGCCTGCTGCGGCCGCACTGCGTCATGCCGGAGGTGAGTGGTGTCAGTCAGTAGTGTAGTGGTGGACAAGCTAGCCGTGACGCCCGGCACGAGCTGCGTCACGGCCGCGGACTGGCTGCGGCTGTTCGCGCGCCTGCTGCGGCCGCACTGCGTCATGCCGGAGGTGAGTGGTGTCAGTCAGTAGTGTAGTGGTGGACAAGCTAGCCGTGACGCCCGGCACGAGCTGCGTCACGGCCGCGGACTGGCTGCGGCTGTTCGCGCGCCTGCTGCGGCCGCACTGCGTCATGCCGGAGGTGAGTGGTGTCAGTCAGTAGTGTAGTGGTGGACAAGCTAGCCGTGACGCCCGGCACGAGCTGCGTCACGGCCGCGGACTGGCTGCGGCTGTTCGCGCGCCTGCTGCGGCCGCACTGCGTCATGCCGGAGGTGAGTGGTGTCAGTCAGTAGTGTAGTGGTGGACAAGCTAGCCGTGACGCCCGGCACGAGCTGCGTCACGGCCGCGGACTGGCTGCGGCTGTTCGCGCGCCTGCTGCGGCCGCACTGCGTCATGCCGGAGGTGAGTGGTGTCAGTCAGTAGTGTAGTGGTGGACAAGCTGGCCGTTTATATACTGTACGAGTCACAAGCAGTCACAAGGAAAATGTCGTGCGAAGCAGAAATCAGTGTCGTGACGTGCTCAAGACACAAACTTGAGATATCGTATGCTTTGTTCAGTGTGGATTGGACTGTTCAGGTTCAAATGCAATAATAATCCAGATTCGCAAATCACCAAATAAAAAATAACTGACTCCAACCGATTCCTTCGAGATTTGATCATTTGACCTAGCTGCCAACGGGATTTAGGTTGGCGTGATATTGAGTTATTCGTCCATTTGTCGTGCATATGTTTAATGCAAATTGACATAGTATTCTCATGGATGCCATTGTCATAACTGGGCCAAATTAAAATCAGCTTTCAAATAAAAAACAAATAGGCATGATGACTGACAAGTAAAATCAGCATCTTTTTTCAAACTGTCAAAACGATCACCGCTATGGAATTTTATATGAAATACTCAAAAGCGACTTCACGTTTGAGTACTGCCAAATGACCCACTCTTTTAAGTTCTTTTCAATTTATTAAATAAAAGTTCTGTACAAAAATTACTGCAATCTACATCTTAGTAATAATTTCTTCTTGTATCATGTCATGCATAATGTTAAATAATTTATTTTAACTACCTAGTCGGTCCATAAGTTCTGTCATAAAGATTTTGTCTTGTAAAACATTGTAAAAAGAACGAATATAAAAAACGTAAACATGTTTTGAAAGCTTATTTTATGGTGATAAAATTGCGTTATAATTGTTTTGAAATGAATATTCACATTTTGTGCCATTTCTTTTAAACTTGAAATTCTCGACCGTAGTCAGCACGCGGGCAACTTGTGAAAACATGCTTCACAAAACTGATAGAAAACTAATATTGTAGAAGTATCTGAATCTAACATTTTGGTTTTTATGTAACCTCTATAATAGGACATATTTTAAAGATAGAATGTAGATTTCTAAGAAGCTCGTACTTCAGATGGTCATATCTAGAAAATGTCGTATTTTACTATTTCGCTTAAAAACGCGTAAATTTCACTATCACGAAACGAACGATTTGGTAAATCACGTAAAATAGCTATTTCTGGTTAAAAACCAGTTGACTGTTTAACATCAAAATAAAGGTAATAGACCATGCTATCATGATTTGCTACGAAAAAGCCAGAGAACACAAAATAAAAATAAATACGGCCTAAAATTGCTAAAATCGGTCGCGTCATTTTGACGTGTTTTTTTCATACATTTTTTGAGATATTACGAGGCTTTGTGCGAAAACAATACAATAATTTTCCTGAAAATTTATTGAAAGTCAATTACTATTAAACAACCTTCAAAACCATATATGAGGAGTGTCTTTTCAAAAGGGCTTATTTCCAGTTGTAACTTTTTCTGGGAAATTGAGAAAAACATAAATCCACGGTTTTCATTTCGATATTCTTTCTGTGTTTTTGATATAGTACTTAAGTAAGTTGATATAAATGTTATGGCACTAAATATATTGCTTTATCAACTTAATTATTAAGTTAATATAACATAAACTTTCAGAATTAAGCCCTTTTGATGCGGAACTTTTGGAATTAAGTCGTTTTGTTGCGGCCTTGTGAGTTTATCCAATAATACACAAGCTGTTTTTCAAGGAAATTTTACAAACCCTTCATTTATACAAAAAGTACTTAATAATAAGTTATTATAATAAAATATACACTTCTAAAAGCTCATATCATTTTCTTAGTGTAAGGGAGAAATAGGCCCTTTTGACACGGACTTTGATATTTTAACATTTTGGAGGACAAGAAGAGGCTTATTAGAACTTGAAATTCAAAACAGATATGTATTTCTCCACTTTTAGCAAAACTACATTCATAGTTTAAAAAAAGTTGAAAGTGAAAATAAGCCCTTTTGAAAAGACACTCCTCATATAGAGTTATATATTTAACAGTACCTGTTAGCTTTCTTGACGCCAAAACTTTTATGACAGAACTTTCGGACCGACTAGGTACAGTCATCATCCCTATTATCAAAATAGGTTTCACCCAGTCGGGAGTTGAGTTGAAAAAACACTGTCGAATAGCGAAGTCTTAAAAAAATGCTAAGATATGCTTTTGGATTCCAGGACGCGTCACTGATGAAGCTGCTTTCAATCGTGATCTGCGACGCCGCCTGCGCCAACGCTCGCACCAGCTCCTTAGCCCTGGTGCTGGTGTACCACGCGCTGGAGCAGCAGTTAGTCGGGCTGGCGCTGCCGGAACACGCCTACCAGCTGTTCGAGCTGGGAGCGCAGCTGCAGCACTACTGCAACGTGAGTATCTTGTACCAGGACGTCACTGATGCTCTCGATCGTGATCTACGACGCCTGCAACGCTCGCACCAGCTCCTTAGCCCTGGTGCTGGTGTACCACGCGCTGGAGCAGCAGTTAGTCGGGCTGGCGCTGCCGGAACACGCCTACCAGCTGTTCGAGCTGGGAGCGCAGCTGCAGCACTACTGCAACGTGAGTATCTTGTACCAGGACGTCACTGATGCTCTCGATCGTGATCTACGACGCCTGCAACGTGAGCACCAGCTCCTTAGCCCTGGTGCTGGTGTACCACGCGCTGGAGCAGCAGTTAGTCGGGCTGGCGCTGCCGGAACACGCCTACCAGCTGTTCGAGCTGGGAGCGCAGCTGCAGCACTACTGCAACGTGAGTATCTTGTACCAGGACGTCACTGATGCTCTCGATCGTGATCTACGACGCCTGCAACGTGAGCACCAGCTCCTTAGCCCTGGTGGTATTTTTACACCAAAGTGCACCACATTTTACTGTCCGGCAGACCGAGTTTTCATGGTCCGATATGGCATGAAAAAAAACGCATGATTGGCTTGTGCACTTGTCCGTCTTTTTACTCGGAGGTGCGGCTTAGTAGCATGAAAAAAACGCATGATTGGCTTGTGCACTTGTCCGTCTTTTTACTCGGAGGTGCGGCTTAGTAGCATGAAAAAAACGCATGATTGGCTTGTGCACTTGTCTGTCTTTTTACTCGGAGGTGCGGCTTATTAGCATGAAAAAAACGGATGATTGGCTTTTACACTTGTCAGTCTTTTTACTCAGAGGTGCGGCTTAGTAACTAGAAAAAAACGCATGATTGGCTTGTGCACTTGTCAGTCTTGTAAAATCGGACTATCGGGGACGGTAAAAGTCAGTGCAATTCCGGACGCAGTGCACAAGCATTAACACGTTTTTCATAGCTGTCATCTCGGATCGAAAAAATACTGTCCGGAATGGGGAAAAGTAAAATGTCGGACGGTAAAATTACGTATAGTGCACAAGCTCCTATATACATTTAATGGCGTGGCATATCGGACCGTAAAAAACCGGACTACCGGACGGTAAAAGTCAGTGTAGTGCACAAATACCGGGATCCCGGTATTGGCCGTCGTGAACAGGGGTTTATTGTAAAAATGGGTGGATATTTAGCGTTTTTATTTCATCATTGTCGTTCCGGTAAGTAATGTTACAACAGATAATCCTATTTAATATACTTGTTGGTTTTTGACAGTTATTCTCTTTAACTGACACGTCGTATTTCAAAAGAGGTCCTAAACTGAAATGCATTAGTAGATTGTGCACCTACAGTGTGCTTAGCACATGATTGGCGCAACATTTTCTCGCCGCGAGATAGACTATCCGTTCCTCTTTTGTTAATATAGCTAGTAAAGGACGGGAGATCTATCTCGCGGCGACATACTGTCGCACCAATCATGTGCTAGGCCTACAGCATTATTGACGCACTTACTGATACTGAACATGTGTTGAAATCATGGATTTAAAATATGGATATGGATATGACAACGTAATAATAATAGCAAGAACGAAAGGGATGGTCTTATGAAACTTTTTACTAGTGGAAGTGAAAAGGAACGATAATCGTCCGTCCGTATCACTGTGCCACTATTTTTTGTGTGTGTGTTAGATGCTAAGTCTAAGTGCCACACACACAAGTATCTTCTTAAAAAAAGTATGTAGTAAGTGACTATGTCTATCCCTCTTAGTGGCACACTACACTGTTAACCCTTAATCAAACACGAGTCACATCAAAATTTCATTGGTTTTGGCCGTTATCAGTGAGACACAAGATTCAAAACAGGTGGGAAACATATTCCCATTATCCGATTAAGGTGGAATGTCACGGTCAGCTAGGCACTACAACGCCAATAGATGGCGTTATAGTGCATAGGTGGCGCGAATTCTACGTATTTTTATATTTTATGTATGATAATAGAAATATTTTTAATAAGTAATATGTTTGCCGCAAATAAACTGCTGTTTCTAATGTGGCGAACTAAATTTCAGGTGAGGTTTAATTTACAAAATAAGTTTATTTGAATAAATACGAAACGCTGACGCGGCTGCGCAGTATGCACACACACATTCAAACCCTTATTCGTTTACGAAACCGATTGCTTATTTCGGAACGTGTATTGAACTTGGATTAGGCTGGTTGGATGACCGTCTGACGCACATTCATTAGGACCAAGGTTCAAATCTCGTGATTTCAATTTTTTTTACTTTACATTACATGACTTTTTATTTTTTTCAATGATACTTTACCTATAATTACATTTTTTTCAGTAATAAATAAATTATCTCTGGCCTATCCCACAAAACTTTACAAGCGTATAATTCTACAAAATTGTATAAATTCCAAAACAAATAATTGTCAATTTTGTAGATTTGTATGCTTGTAAAGTTTTGTGGTATTGGTCCCTGAACTACCAACCTAGGTTTAATTTTGGTGACCTTATATATTTACTCACCAAAAACGTTTTCAGGTGATATTATGGCATCCAGTTCCGGTATTTTTTGCATGGTCAATCTGAAATAGCCTATACTACTAAAAAACGGGCCTGGATGTCCTAACCTAATAGGTGTCCAATCAGATTGGGACGGAATCTATTCGTTGACTTCAGTCAGATAAGTTTTAGACATTTCTAGTCACTTTAATTATTAGATTCCTTCCCATTCTAATCACGTGCGGAATACATAGATAAAGAAAACATAAATTTATAAATTCAGTGTTTTATATACACAATACCATATTATTTTTATTTATTATTTTTATTTTACGTTTTTCTGGTTTTATACATGGATATAGGAAGATTGCTTGACGTTGTGTGTGTTGCTTGGAAGTGAGCCGGACGCATCTACCTACACATATTGTGACACCCTGGATCTGAAATCAGAATACTCATCGTCAAAATGGTGTATGATGAATTGATGATTACTGGAATAAAAAATACATTTCAGCTTTGTCTAGTTAGGTGGTGGTGAACTTGACTGCGAAGTTAGGGAGGGAATCTGGGTTCAAACCAGGTTCAGTGAGTATCTACAAAATGGTTATATTTTTAAAAGTTCAATTCCTGGAACTCATCATCCCTCGGGAAACTAACGTTTCCGGCATTTATGTAAAAAAAATATATTATTCTTATAATATAATATATATTACTATTTATCTACATGTCAAGTTTCCTTATTCCAATCCGATGAGCAGTTGTTGCGAAAACAATAAACATCGAAACATTATAGTTATAATAATAGTGGAAATATGTAATAAAAAAAAACTGTTTGAATACTGGGAGGAAAGATATCCAGCAAGTCAGCCTCTATAGAACTTACCTTTTGATTTCTCCGTAATATAGTATCATTTCTCCAAGGCTAAGCTTACAAGTTTTTTTCAGGCCCGAGTATCGGTGGTTTTTATAGCCTTTCCGGGACGTTTCTGGCTACATAATATACAAACGTATAATAAATCCTCATGTAAATCACTGCACGCTATGAGATATTTCAAACAATCGTAGGCAATTTAGCGTCAATTCGGATTTGTAGGTATAAACAAATGGTAAAACGATAAAGTACTGCTGGTGATTTAGAATCAGTGACGTTTGAATTTAGTGTTGCCTTGCCAAAAAGGTTTTACGTTCAGTTCCACGAGACTGTCATTTAGTACGCACAACTATTATAAAAACATTAAATGTAAGAAATCCATCCTGTAGTATAGGTATAAATGTAACTAGTATGTATAGGTATATTTTCTATAATAAAAGGTCTTTCGTTCGGCTTTTGCGTGGGGATATGGTCTATGTGGCAACATTAGCAATGCTTGCGTTTGATATTGTTGAAAAATAAATAACGTGCGAAATGCGTTAGGGCAGAGCGGCAACGTAGCATGTTCAGCCAACTGGCAACGTCGCTTTCCAACGCACACACTGAACGTACGATTGGTGTATGACACTGTCGTCGTTCACCCACATATTGACAAATTTTTACTAAAATAAAGTACTAATTTAAGCTATTATTCGACCTTTTATATTACAGAAACATAATTTACCGCAAACAAATATAAAAATGATTGTCGATTTAAGTGATTTCATTGTAAAACTATGCTCCGTTTACCCTTATTTGAATAAATGCATTAGTATGAAAAACGAACCACCTTAAGGGTTAAAAATTAGGGAATTTTACAGACGAAAAAATTACAGAATTCTGTAAAATTACATCATTTTCACAGAAAAATTTGTAATTTCACATATTTTTCATAAATTTTACAAAAATAAATCTAAAATTGATGAAAAATATGTGAAATTACAAATTTTTCTGTGAAAATGATGTAATTTTACATTTTTTTGTCTGTAAAATTCCCTAATTTTTAACAGTGTATGTGCGGCCCCTCGGTTGAAATACTTACATGATGAATTGTTGACAGATGTCGGACGCCATGTTGGTGAGCACCCGCTCGCTAGTGCTGAGCGTGTTGGCGCGGTACTCGGCCCGCGCCGCCGCGCCGCAGCGACAGCGGCTCGTGTGGCGCCTGTCCGAGCGCACGCTCAAGGTACCAGTATACAGATGTCGGACGCCATGTTGGTGAGCACCCGCTCGCTAGTGCTGAGCGTGTTGGCGCGGTACTCGGCCCGCGCCGCCGCGCCGCAGCGACAGCGGCTCGTGTGGCGCCTGTCCGAGCGCACGCTCAAGGTACCAGTATACAGATGTCGGACGCCATGTTGGTGAGCACCCGCTCGCTAGTGCTGAGCGTGTTGGCGCGGTACTCGGCCCGCGCCGCCGCGCCGCAGCGACAGCGGCTCGTGTGGCGCCTGTCCGAGCGCACGCTCAAGGTACCAGTATACAGATGTCGGACGCCATGTTGGTGAGCACCCGCTCGCTAGTGCTGAGCGTGTTGGCGCGGTACTCGGCCCGCGCCGCCGCGCCGCAGCGACAGCGGCTCGTGTGGCGCCTGTCCGAGCGCACGCTCAAGGTACCAGTATACAGATGTCGGACGCCATGTTGGTGAGCACCCGCTCGCTAGTGCTGAGCGTGTTGGCGCGGTACTCGGCCCGCGCCGCCGCGCCGCAGCGACAGCGGCTCGTGTGGCGCCTGTCCGAGCGCACGCTCAAGGTACCAGTATACAGATGTCGGACGCCATGTTGGTGAGCACCCGCTCGCTAGTGCTGAGCGTGTTGGCGCGGTACTCGGCCCGCGCCGCCGCGCCGCAGCGACAGCGGCTCGTGTGGCGCCTGTCCGAGCGCACGCTCAAGGTACCAGTATACAGATGTCGGACGCCATGTTGGTGAGCACCCGCTCGCTAGTGCTGATCCAATTTGTATCTTTCGTGAACCAATTAAAGTAAAATTTCTTTTGTTTCATTACTTTTTGAAACAAACGAAATTCTATCCAATTTACATATAGAACAAGGTTTAAATTAAAAACAGAAAAACTAACTATGGTGGGCCTTACGAGGTTAAATTAAATTGATGAAACTAGCTCGAACTGAATACAAACTCGTCATTATTTTATAAGTTAATCTTTTATTTCAATTTAAAATATTTGTAACATCGATTCTACTGTTCTCTGTTCAATAAATGCCACCAAAATCCTAACCCTAAGGCTAGATTCACACGGAGTATTTTTTCCCGTATACCGTATTCGAGATTTTCTCGAACGTCGTAGTGACAATAGACTTTGAATAATAACGATCACACGGATCCCGCATACCGTATTCGAGAATGCGTGTGAACGGTACTACACAAAGTCTACTGTCACTACGATATTAGAGAAAATCTCGAATACGGTATACGGGAAAAAATACTCTGTGTGAATCTAGCCTAAAGTAGCGGCATCGTAAGAAGTCGTTTTTGACAGCTCACAATAGTGTTGTGAAACGCTCGATTTTACCGTCGTAAAATTTTCAGTCAAGTGCGAAAGGGCGTTAGATCTGGTACTTGCCATTGAAAAAGTTTAATTAAAAAAGTGTTAGGTAATCCGAATTAAAAAAGTGTTTGGTAATCTTACTTAGAATCATTAGCAGGCAGCGAAACTTTGGAGCCGGTGACGTCATAATGACGTAAAGTCGCATTTAGGTAAGATTATAGGACGGATAGGACGTGACCTCTATAAGCAAAATTCATAGCAAACCACTCCCAACCCACGTTGGCAAACTTGCGTGCTGCTAGCTCAGAGTGCAATGTAGATATGCCAAATAGAGAAATGCCGTAAATACAGAAATGCCGTAAATACAGTATATAAACTCACTAAAACCATTTATTAAAATCAGAGCACATCTAGGTGATAAATAACGTAGTGGTATATAAATTATTATTCTACGAAAAATAAAATTATACGTGATTTTATAATTGAATTTGTAATTATTATGTGCTTACTATTATTTTAACATAATTTTAATTTTTTATTTATTTTTATGATGTAACTAGTAAGTGATTTGGTGTTAATACTAGCTTATGTGAATAAATACATTGAATTGAATAACAATTATGACATTTATCTGGTTGTCAAGTTCCACACAGTCTGTAAAGCCGCGTCCACCGGGCACACGGGCTCGCGAAGACCTGTCGAAACCATGACAAACTTTTAGAAAATATGTGCGTACCTACTATGATAGCAATTATTCGTACCTCCATAAAAAAAAGTTTACTTATTTATTTCGATTGACGTATCGGTAAATTGCAGCAACAGCAGTAACATCACTATTCCGTTCAGGCAACAATGAAGTTTGACATTTGCTCCATTATACCAACTGTCAAATTTTTACAGAACTTCATGTGCAAACAAACGTCAAAAACGACTTCTTACGATGCCTCTACTGTAAATATAACATTGTAATGCCCTACTGTGCATTAGTTCTAACGAAATGATTATTGTTCAGGTGCTCCGGCCCACGGACCGGTTGACGTCGCTGCTGCCCACCATCGAAGAGCAGCAATACGCTGTGGAAGCCACGCCGACCAGAAATAGGTACGTTTACATTTATTCATCACACTTGCTGTCTAAGCGCGCCATTGCTTTCATGCGTAGCGGGAGTAATAGAAATGTCAGTACGCCTTTTAATAATAATAATAATCATCATCATCATATCAGCCGAAAGACGTCCACTGCTGAACATAGGCCTCCCCCAAAGATTGTCACAAAGACCGGTCCTGCGTCACCCGCTAATACTAACTCGAGTCATTAAAAGCCCTTCGCCTATGGCGTCGGGCTTCTGACACTCTCGTTAGTAATTCCGTACTTACCTCCCTTGATGCATACTAATACTACGAACTCACTAACGCTACCGTATTACACCTGTTGACGAACCTAAAATAAAAAAATAGTAAAATAAATAACGCTGGTGGATATCCCGTCAATCGAAAACACTCCTATACAAGGTGCCTACGAGGAAAGGGAAAAATTCTAACAGCGTATTCCTGAGACTAAAAAAAGCAAAAAATGGTATATGAGTTATGGTCAAATTTTTTTTTGTATTTCTTAGGTAATTAAAGATATGTTTGTTCATTTGATGTCTGTCAATTAAGTGTGACAAGGTTAAGACAACATAATGATAAAATTGTTTCCTAAAAATGCGTTTATCATAAAGAAACGGTCTAAAATGGGTTTTAAGAATAAATCAAATTTTCTCTTAAAATAGACTGAATCCAGAAAACTTCAGACATTTTTAACTTCAAATTTGGTCAGAAATCCGCTGTTGATTTTTTTCCCTCTCCTCATGGGCACATTGTATACATTTAAATATTAGTTGTCATATACTAAAGAAAAAATACCGGAGTTTACCAATGCTGGAGGTGAGATTTGAACCTATGTCCTTAGCTTTCGCGGCTGATGCCTAAACCACTCGGCCACTCTAGCCTCCTGCTTCAAATCGCACCTGTAGCGTTGGTAATCTTCGGTATTTTTTAATTTATTGCCACTATGAACTTTTATATGAAATACACAACAGGGACGTCACGTTTGTACTGCCAAATGACCTACTCTTTTAAGTTTTTTCCAATTTATTAAATACTAGCGACCCGCCCCGGCTTCGCACGGGTACTATACCTACATATAGGGCATTTTCACTTCTAGGGAAACCCAAATAGCTTAACTCTTACAAAAAGTTAACTTCGATGTCAGCTTTGTAACGACAATTAAGCATTAAATATTAAGGAAAATATTTTTTTATCATTTAATCCAGAAAGAATACGCGTATATGCAATATAAAAACACGAATGAAGTGGATTTACCTAAATATTTCATGCTTAATTGTCGTTACAAAGCTGACATTGAAGTTAACTTTTTTGTGAGAGTTAAGCTAATTGGGTGTCCCTAGAAGTGAAAATGCCCATAAAACTTCCTCTTGAATTACTCTACCTATTTAAAAAAATCTCATCAAAATCTGTTGCGTAGTTTTAAAGATTTAAGCGTACAAAGGGACATTGGGACAGAAAAAGTGACTTTATTTTATACTTAGTGATAATTTCTGTATAACAATGATTGCAATCTATACAGGGTGTTCTACGAGCCACTGAAAACCTTGAACGGGGTGATTTGGTAGGTTAAACTGAATAACTTTTACTATGGAGCTAACCCAGAAATCTCAAAAAAAAATTGCCTTTTTCATATAAAATGTCGTGATCAATCGGTCAAAATGTATGAAAAAGATATTTTTTTTTTTTAGATTTCGTGATTGGCCCCATATTATAAGTTCTTCAGTATAGCCTACTAAATCACCCCGTTCAAGGTTTTCAGTGGCTCGTGGAACACCCTGTATTTTAGTAACAATTTTTTCGTGTAGTCCAAATATTCCAAAGTATAATTAAATATTTATTTGTCATCAGATCCGGTAGTGAAAGCAGCGAATCCGAGGAGACCTCCGATTGGCCGCGCAGCCCCGTGCTGCCCGTCTTCTGCCACACCGACCACTGAGGACCTAGGTCCCGGGGACCTTGCTGCCCGTCATCTGCGACCACTGAGGACCCAGGCCCTGGGGACCTTGCCCGACACATCACTAGCACAATATTTTGTTATCATGGCGACCCTGCCACTGTTAATAGGCGTTTTCACTTCTAGGGACACCCAATTAGCTTAACTCTCACAAAAAAGTTAACTTCGATGTTTTGTAACGACAATTAAGCATTGAAATATTTACCTAAGTCCACTTTATTCATGTTTTTATATTGCTTAAACGCGTATTCTTTATGGATTAAATGATAAAAAAAAATTGTAATATTTAATGCTTAATTGTCTTTACAAAACTGACATCGAAGTTAACTTTTTTGTGAGAGTTAATTGGGTGTCCCTAGAAGTAAAAAGGCCCTAATAACATGAACATTAGTTATCATGAAGACCCGCATACTAGCGTCGTTATACTTTCTCAATCTCGTATGTGTAACACGCATTTAATGGAAAAGCCACACGAGCGAATGAAAAATGACATTTCCAAATTGATTAATGTAGTTCCGAGATTGAGTAGGTATAGCGACGTTATGGAAAAACTGAAGTTTAAAATACCGCTAAGTTTTGGTACAGCGAATGTAAGAAAATAATTTCAAAGGTATTTTAGATTTCGTTGACGGGGAAATCTGTAATATAAGTATACCTTTTGATCCGTTTATCGCTATTTATAAACATCTAATTTAGGAAGCCGATAAATATCATTTGCCCAATTTGGTCTTATCAATATGTCTATAAACCGTAAGGGAAAAACAGTACATATCGGCTTGTTAAGTTAGAAGTTTACATGCGGTAAATGAACTCGAAGCGTTTGTAAAGTGAACAAAGTATAAATAGCTTGATATGTTAACAATCTGATTACGAAGCAAGGTCCCTAGTGGTTTTATCATGAACATAATATCATCGAATTCGGCTGACGCTTAGCCCAAGTCGATGGTCATTTGGCTAAGTCCTGCACTGTTTTATCATCTTTATCTGCCTTAAAGTTAACGTCAATAGAAATTGGAAAGTAAATAAACCATTAAAATAATGTCTATTCAATTTCAGAATGTTACATTGCATTTATATATGTCAACATTTTAAGTTTTAGAAGCTACCTCCAATTCTAACCATACACCACTATTCTATAAAGATGTGAAGAAATGTTTAATGAATACATTGATTTTGCAGTATTTGAAGAGTTAAATTATGAATAAAATCCATTTTAGTAATATCTATTAACGGTGAAGAGACAGTAGATATCCAAGACAGTTTAATGTGAAGTTTTTAAAACAGTGCAGTACTTGGTCGTTAATTATAATTATAGTTACGTTTTCCTGGTATTAGGCAGCTTGTATGAATGTGATCCTAATTTTGAAAAGTCAAAAGTCCGTGATCCTTAAAGGTGGTGTTCCAAGTATTTAAAATGGTCTTTTACAATACTTATCTGCTAAGTTTTAAGTCAGAAATGGCTACAAAGGTTGAGCGTAAAGTATTGTGGAGGATAGGTTAGTTTAACGATTAAGACATGGTCGAATGCCAGTTGAAGCGTGTTTTAACGTTTTATAAACGAGAATAGGTAATTTTTCTACAAATTTACAGTTTTAAGATTAAATAGTGCCAATTCAAGTCGAAAAATCTTGACATTTTTGGGAGTATTATTGAATTTCGTTTATTGCATGCGTCCCGGACGCCGCTTATTCCAAGATTTAGGCATACAAGCGCAAAATATACTTAAATACTTAGTGCTAGGTTACATTTTCAGTTCTTAATTTGTCCAATTGCGGTTGTATGTCTAATTTGTCGTTCTGTTAAACTAATATCAGTCTTTTTAAGCTTTATTAAATTTAATTGTAATTAATAG
>JALPQI010016516.1:0-31820 GCA_025490895.1 Thaumatotibia leucotreta
TATTCAGATTGCAGTGTTGTTGTTGTTAGGTCAAAATCACACTTATTGGTTACCACAAGTGCCATCAAATTGGTAAATAATAAAGGGGCCCAACTTTCATCACATCATCAGCCTTTCTCAGTCCACTGCTGGATGTAGCCCTGTCCTATTATCTATCATCATCATCATCATCATCATCATATCAGCCGAAAGACGTTCACTGCTGAACATAGGCCTCCCCCAAAGATTGCCACAATGACCGGTCCTGCACCACCCGCATCCAGCGGACTCCTGCGACCTTCACCAGGTCATCGGTCCACCTTGTGGGGGGCTTACCCACGCTACGCCTTCCGGTACGTGGCCGCCACTCAAGAACCTTCCCGCCCCAACGGCCATCGGTTCTACGCGCAATGTGCCCCGCCCACTGCCACTTCAGTTTAGCGATTCGGAGAGCTATTTCGGTTACTTTGGTTCTTCTGCGGATGGTCTCATTTTTAATCCGATCACGCAGAGAGACTCCTAGCATAGCCCTCTCCATTGCCCTTTGGGCGACTTTGAGCCTTCTTATGAGACCCATTGTAAGCGGCCATGTTTCAGTACAGTATGTCATCACTGGCAACACACACTAATTAAAGACTATTATCTATATTAGGAGGTAAATGCCCACAATCGACACACTGGGCAGATGGGTTAGCGGGTTGGCCTTGGTATTGTTTACCAATTTGAGGGAATTTCCTTGTATTTTTATTTAGTTATAGCACTTTTTGTACTCCATAAAGTGTGATTTTTACCAAAAAGCTTACAAACTAACAACAACACTGCAATCTGAATAAATTATTACACAATATTTCACTCTTAATCCCAAACTAAGCTACACTTGCCATATGATGTAATGAGCATAATATTGCAACATAAAATGGAACCTTCCATCCTCCTGTGATTACTTCAGGGTACCATGTTTTCATAACAGTTTCAAGTACATGAGGTACATCAAATATCAGGTCAGGTCTACTGAATGGACATTTTTTGCCTCTCAGTGTTGTGAAATACACTTGTTTTGAGGCTTGAAGACTTGAGTCTTAAAGAATCTATTAAGCTTTGAGGCAGCAAGGATGGTATCTTGCATCCATAGTATCCATTCCATACACATAAGATAACACTTATTTAATTCTCAAATATAATCAAATCCTTAAGACTTTGGAGTTAAAGCCTTGAAATTATTGTTATTGTAACAAGCCTTGAAATGATCATTATGTAACCCACAAGTACTAAATTATTTGTAAAATTGAAAAGGAAGACTTGCAGAAGGAGCAATTGTAAAGATTTTTTATTGTTACAGGCTTTATACTGCTGAAGATGATGCCGGTGAGGCCTTAGACATTGTAGACTGGCAGCTGTCCTTCGATTGGCCATTCACGGAGGATGACGACTATCTTAAAACAGAATCGGAATTGTACTTGGTGCTAGATAATTTACTGAAAAGTAAGTACTTTTCTTTTATAACTCACACTCATATTTTATATATTGCAACAGGTTTCTCTTAAGTATATTTAAACTAAAAATGACCAACATTTATAAAACGCACAACTTATGTTAGAACTTGGGTGCAATTACGTTTAAACTAAATTAAGGGTCCACGGAAAAAACATGTCCAGTGCTTAAAAAAATCAGGGCAAATTCACACCTTATTCTGTTAAACGTAAGGTGGTTTTTCCTTCTTTAATTTGAATTGACTAGACATGTTCTTTCCGTGCACCCTTCAAATAGGTATGTACAAGAAGATTGTGCTTGCAACTCTCCTTCATATTTATTCTGCTCAGTTGCAAATTCCAAGTGCACAAGAACACAATTATTTGTGACCAATTAACCTTTACAATATATTATGCATAGGGATTTACATATGCAAGCAATTACTAACCTATTTTTACGAAAGCAAGTTATAAGTAAATTTTTTTCTTAAATTTTTTTTTTATCAATTACAATGCCCATATTCAGTCGCTAATGAGTACCAAATTCAGTCACACAGATATTAAAATTAGATAGGTATGTAATATCATATTCAATATCTTGACAAGTTATTTGATATGATATCTCTATTAAGACGTCAAATATTAATAACTACTCGAGCTTATTAAATAGCTGTCTCCAAAATTCGCTTTGTTTTACTTTTTCATCCATGGTTAAATGAAGTTTGAATTAAAGTTTAAACAAAAGGCCAATTAAAAGCGAATTATCTATGCGCCGGCGCACAAATGACGGCGCGGATCTGCGTCGCTCGTTGCGGCTCATCAGGTTCGAACAAAGATCCGATTCCATGTACTGCGTACAGCCATTGGCATAAGTGTCACTTATTGTGTATAAATAAATAATAAATCTCATAGGAATTTTTGACACCAAACTATTTACTCCTATGGTAAGCTCAATGCTTGCTTCTGTTGTACTGACTACTGGGTGGCGACAATATAAATTTTATGTGTAATAGAGATATATATAATTACTTCAAAAGATAGAGAACAACCGTGACCAATGTACGAGTACATTTGTACAAACATTTGCGAAAAACGCACTAATACATGCCCTGGCCAGGATTTGAACTCAGAACTTCCAGCTTCGTAGCCAGGGTCTTGAATGTGAATGGGTTTTGAATTCAAAGACTGCCTTTGCAAGCGTCTATAAACTACACTACGGCTGCTGCTTAGTATCTAGAGGTTTTGCTTTTGGATATGCTTGTTTGCCACTGACGGGACGTAAAAAAAAAGACTACGTCAGCATAAAACATTACGCGTTCCCTCGTCTTTCTAAATTACATGTAATTTAATATAAGCCCGAGAGCTATGCGTGACTACTGTCAATCTATTTGGTTGATTCATTATTTGATGCCTTCCTTCTCGTAAAGCAGTAAAGAGTGGGTATTGTGTCTATGATCCGATCCGTAATCCGTTTGACCTATTTACGCCGAAATAATGCAAAAAGTAGTAGGTACCGCTAATTATCTCTTGACTAGTTTGAACGCAAATTAATTAAATCGTAGGCAGATGATGTTCTTTCTCCCAATCGAAAATATAACTACTAAAACGAAAGAAGGATAAAAGATCGATTTTTTAATTCTTTTTGTAGCGCTGCCGTAGCTGTTATTTTACCGTTTTGATGAATTTTAATTTGTTGCGTGGTTTTTGTGAAATTGACACAGCAACCGGTCTTTCAAGGAGGTAGATACTTACTTAAGCTATCGGAACTGTATCTTTTGGATGTATTCTTTTATAGCTAATGCTAATTATGCATTATTTTCTAGCTATTGCACTATCGGTTGACAGTTCACGTTTTACAACTAGCTCCATTTCATCATTCATTAGTTATTATCAGTCATTTTTTCCTACTTAAATGTTACCATTTTCAGAGCAATTTGCTTATTGATCAACCGCTAAATAGTAATAGATATCTCGAAGCGTTTCAATAAGACAATACTGCCTGACACGAATTAATATCGTCAGTTGACAAGCAAAACTCACTAAGTAAGAAATACCTAATTGAAATAAAGCTCTTATCTCAGTTCTGATTTAATACTGACATATGAGGTTGCTAAGAGTAGTGACAGTTTTTATAGTGAGTTATCAGTCAGTTGTCAGCCGACGATATTACCTAGATATATCTCCTTGAAGGTTGGTTAGGTTGGTCTCCGGAAAGTTGGTTCAAAGTCTAGTTAGTTATTGATGTAGTGCATAATCATTTCCTATCGGATTTTCACGGACACGTCAGAAATTATATATCTATCATAGCTCCAGTGCAATAAATACAGAAGTTCATTATGACGTCAAAATCTATTTGGAGATTTCCGTGAAATTGAAAAAAAAATCGAAATACATGTACAAAAATATAGGTGTACTGCACACAAGTTTCTCAAAATACATCGCAATGGATTCCGATCTAATAATAACTTAGAATATTTATATTATAAATGGATTCTTTCGATACATATTTGTGCACTTGCCTGTACATTTCTAAACATCAGTGGCCACCACTGTCCCGGCCCATTCATAAGTCACAATCGGTTCAATGCCAGCCCGATTATCCAATTGCAATGGATATACGTTTGTAGTTAGTGCGGCATACTTGCATGTCTGATGTTTATTTTAGAACCGGTAATTAATTTGCAATAACAGGAAAACAATCTCACCAACAAAATATTGTTCTTGAAAACTTAAATTCGTTCCAATTTATATTGACAGGACATTTCTAAAATAACTGCGCCTGCGATAAAGTCAAGTCAACAATTACCCATGATCACCCGAGCTATAAAAATGGATGTTTCATTAATGGTTTAATGTTTTTTATGTAATAACTTCTTTAAAGCATGTTACTTTATGTATTATGAATTATTATATAAAAATAAGTCCCGCTGAGTTTCTTACAGGTTCTTCTCAGGTCAGTGGTAGGGTTAGGCTTTTTTTCCTTGCTATTGTGTCTGACGATTCGAAAATGATTATTACTAGGCTTACTTGAATAAAGAATCGTTTGATTTGAATATTTGATATAGACCGTTTGCTAAAACCGTTAACATATTTTTTAGTACAGGTCGTGTACTTTTTAGGTTCTAGTGCGAGAAGTGGGTCATTTTACGTCAGGTCTAAAACTTCGGAGGGCCATCTGTACTAAAAAACGTCGTACGAGACACGTGCAAAAACGAAATTCGTAACTCGTGTCGATTTAAAACACTCCCTATCGGCCGTGTTTTGAAACATCACCACTCGTTTCGAATTTCATGTTTTTCGCATTTGTGTCATAATGTACTATTTTAATGTCTCCACATCTTGACGGGTCAAAAGAAAATCCTTTTATAGAGTATGACAGTTTATTTACTATTGGAATTATTAGGAAGTCGCGCGTTCCTCGTTTTTCCCATACCTACTCACTGGTAGAAACGTAACCTCATTGTAAGGCAATGGCGTAACTTGATTAAGTACTGACTTAACCAACTTTCATATACTTTTTGTCTCCTCTACATAACGATTATAACCAACATGAATTTACTCATCGATTATATTAAAATTGTCAGCCTCCGTAGCCTAGTTGCTACAAAGCTGTAGCGTACGGTTTCGAATCTCGGCGAGGGATTTATTTGTGTATTTATTTATTCCTTGGTCGTAGCTGTCTATGCATATAAGTATCTATCTATTATATACAGGGCGTCCCAAAGTTATGGGACATGATGGGGAAGTACCTTAAATATCGTAGATAGGATAATTTGCTGAAAGAAGACTTTATTTTATTTAGAAAATTGTATAATACAGTATTAAAAAAAATACAAAAAAAAATTGCTTTATCTTGGCATCGAACCTATTTTAATACGAAAGATTTTTTTTTCCTAATTTTGTGATGTCATTCGAAAAAATGGATAAAAAATAACATTTTTCCTTAAGAAACATAGTATCTAAAACTAAAAGAATAACCAAACAAGTTTGTTACACCCAAAAAAATTGTAGTTGCTTCGATTTCCGGGTGAAGCAAGTAATTTTTTGAAACACGTTGAATGCACTATTACTAAATTTTAAAAATAACATTAAGTCTTCTTTCAGCAAAATACACTATCTACGATATTTAAGGTACTTCCCCTTCATGTCCCATAACTTTGGGACGCCCTGTATATCTATTATATATATGTATATCGTCGCTTGGTATCACAAGCCGTAATTTAGCTTACCGTTCCAAGATATTTTTTATGAATTAGTCTCTTTAGATATTTATAAGTCTTTGTCCGTTTACTCACAAGAATTTGTTTTAAAGAACGGTCCTAAAATATCCGCTCTAGGTTTTTGTTTACGTGTACTACTTGAAACTACAGCTTATAATAACAGTTTACTTATCCGATGGATACTTAACGAATATTTCCTGCTATCTTCGTTCGGAGTTACTAGGAAATGCACGTTCTCACATACTCGTCTCTTAACCTTGTCAGTCTGTATCTATATACAGGCTAGGCTAAGGCAAATAAGTTATTCTAGCATTTTCTTTGCCCATAAATGCTCTAAACGTTTTATTACCGCTGAAAATGTTGATGGGAATGTAGCAATTTAGGTTATATATCATTTTTGTTGTTCGTCTAAAAGGAAATTCATTAATAATTATTGACTTAATGGATCGTCATAAAATCGTGCACTTACAAGGATGGTTTGAATTGATTCAGCATATCAGTAAGGATACACAGACTACAGACATAGACAGCTACAATCAACCAATAAGAATCCTAGGCCACCCAGGAACCATTTCAAAGTAACGTTATAAATCAGATTGTAAGGAACTCTACTATTACTTTGACATGGTTCTAGAGCGGCGTAGGGTTAGAACCCCACGCCACTTGGAATGTGTATGAGAGGTACCTTTCATACATTCTATGTTTTAAACTAAGTATTTTCTTAATTACGCCCGTTCGATAAAATTAAATGGTCGACTAAGGTAATAGTACGGTCAAATCGTACATTAAACTCGCAAAACATGTAGTGAAGCTGCATTTTTGGTATGTTGTTTAGCCACCATAGGGCACTATAAAACCACATTTTGCAAGCAAAAAAAAGTTGTGCTAGTTACGTAGTACGTGAAAAACTGCGAAATTTACGGTCATTTTTCAGTTTCTGATTTTTATTAAAAAAACCTTACGTGTTTTGACATTATATGTTAGGAAGCGTTTAAAGATTAATAAATTTCCAACAAGTTGAGCTAACATGTATTACCGTAGGTCTTATAGTTTTAGAGATTTGCGACTTCTTAAAAGTACTCTTTTTTGTAAACTAACGCTATTTTGAGTTTTCCTAACGATTGCGGCTTAATATCGCCTCACCTAATTATGCTACGAAAAACATGCCATAATGACCTTATAGCGCACTTAATATTCTTTCGTTAAAGGGTAAAATTATGTCAGCAAACTTTGTAATTGAAATTAAAAACGCGTAATTCAAAAGGCAGTAGGCCCGCTATCTAAGTTTTTCATACAAATCGCAAGTCGTGTTGCAAAGCTGCAATTTTAGTATATTATATAGGCCCTATAAGGACGTACAAAAATGTATATTACAAGAAATACAAAAAAGGAATTTCGGCATAAGACGAAAAAAACTGAAAAATTATTGGACTTCTTTTCCTTTTTGACGTTTAATTAAGAAACTATTATCTTTTTGATACTAATTGCTACAAAACTTAAAAAGAATATTAAATTTGAAAGGATTTGAGCTACCTTGCATTACCCTAAATTATATAGACTTAGAGATACGACATTTCAAAATGTGCCCTTTATTAAGTTAAGAAAATAAATGCATGTTTTGAAGCCTCGTATACCCCCAACTATAAGACTTACAGTAATTGTTATCGGCTCAATTTGTTCCAAATTTAATGTAGTTGTTATCTACAATTACTTTTTTTTCTTAGCGCGAACGTTTTGCCAATATTTAGTGAATAGCTTTAACGTAACCTAAAATTTGTTTAATTTTTGATAAAAGGGCACTTTATGAAATGTCGTATCTCAAAATATATATAACTTACGGTGATGCAACGTAGCTCAAATCCTTTCAAATTTAATGTTCTTTCTTAATTTTATAGCAATTAGTATCAAAAAGATGATAGATTTTTAGTTAAACGTCAAAAACTAAAAAAAGTCCGATTTTTTTTCCGTTTTTTACGTCCTATGCCCAAACTATTATTTTGTTTTTCTTTTAATATGCATTTTCGTATATATCTATAAGGCCTTTATAATATACCAAAATTGCAGCTTTGCAACTCGACTTGCGAATTGTATGAAAAACTTAGATAGCGGGCCTCCTGCCTTATGAATTTCGCGTTTATACTTTCAACTACAAAGTTCACTGACCTAATTTTAACCTTAAATTAAAGAATATTAAGTGCGCTATAAGGTCATTATGGCATGTTTTTCGTAGCATAATTAGGTTAGGCGATATTAAGCCGAAAATGTTAGCAAAACACAAAATTTTATCTAGTTTACAAAAAGGAGTACTTTTTAAAGTCTCGAATCTCTGAAACTATAAGACCTACGGTAATGCATGTTAGCTCAACTTGTTGGAAATTTATTAGTCTTTAAACGTTTAATAACATATGACATCAAAAAACGTAAGGTTTTTTAAATAAAAATCAGAAACTAAAAAATGGCCATAAATTTCGCAGTTTTTCACGTACTACCCAGCTAGCACAACTTTTTTTGCTTGCAAAATGTGGTTTTATACTGCCCAGTGGTGTCTAAATAACATACCAAAAATGCAGCGATACTACTTGATTTGCGAGTTTAGGGTAAAATTATGTACGATTTGACCGTACTATAATAGTTTTGTAGTTTCGTCGGCAACGCTAATCATGTAAAATGTACTTGGGAACTTAAGTTCTAGTAGCAGAAATGGGTTTATTTTTGGGTCATTCTAAAATTCGTTCCAAAAAATCGTCCAAGGAAAAAACAACTCTGGTTCTTAAATTTACCACTCACGCTATAAAAAATATAAGTATTTTATACTAGTTTAATACGGAGGTGTTAAAATGGTGTAATCTTGATTAACCTTTTAACCGCCGAGATTTTTTCATGGAGCGTGCTCGTATCGCCACCAATACAAAATTACATCACGCAGATCAGAGCTTGCATTTGAATGGGTATAATTTATACACCGTAAAAACGTACTCAGACCTTTGTCTTATTTATCAGAACGGCGAGGTGAGCTTGACATTGATTGTCTGATATATCAGACTACGGTGGCTAAAAGGGTACTCAAAGATAATAAACATTTTTTTTAAATCAAGTTCAAGAAATTTTCTTAAATATAAACTTTGTTACCCGGGAAAAAAATCCTGTAAAGTTTTAGAACGGCCCTTCTTTGTACGACGATTGTAACTAGTCACATTTCGGTAACTCTTTTTACAAGATTTATTAACTGTCTGATTAGTTTATAAAAAGTTGTTTTAAAAAACGAACCATCTTCAAACTGCCGCCTGCCGATGTCAACGCCCTCGTGCCAAAAAGCTGCTGATGAAAAAGAGAACAGTAGCTATACCGTGAGCTGGCTCGCTCGCACCAATACGCGAGTACGAGCGGGATGGATATAAAGTAAGTCCGCGTTAATAACGCGGTGGCAGCTCATGGTAAGCACACGGTTCGGTTCGCTTCCGCATCCTTCAATAGTTGCATTCCGCAATAGTTGCATTCGATATTTGAAATTATAAATTCTGGATTCAACGATACCTAGTCGTTCTTACTATAGTACAAAGGTGCGTTTTGGTAAGTTGTTGTATTTCAGTACAGGTGGTGCTTTTTTTGCGCACTAGTGCTTTGTGGTTCATTTCTTGTAAGGTCGATACTTCGGAGGGCCACCTGTACTGAAAAAAGGCCTTAGGGGACACGTATATACAATATCATCTAGGAGAGCTTAATGTTAATTT
Source organism: Thaumatotibia leucotreta (assembly GCA_025490895.1). NCBI lineage: Eukaryota > Metazoa > Arthropoda > Insecta > Lepidoptera > Tortricidae > Thaumatotibia > Thaumatotibia leucotreta. The sequence continues at coordinate 9,400 of JALPQI010016516.1, forward strand.
AAAGAGAAAACCTTACAGTGGTGATTCAGATGGCGGCTCTAACAATTTTAAAACTACGGTATGCTATGAAAAATCGTAAGCATCTGATTAAAGAACGAATAATAAATAGTGGAGCCGTCAATAGTGAAGTATTAAACTAGTTTCACCAACATAATCGCATACAATAAAATACAGTTTTTAATGTGGTTAAAGGCCTTGCCACAGACGAAATAACTTTTTCCCCTCACTAGCTCGTAAAGCGGTCGTTTATCGTTTAATACGAGCGGGTAAAAACGCTTTTTACACACTTGTGAATAAAGTAATTTGACATTGCTCTAATTCCTATAGCCCCCTACTGCCTAGTATAATTGGATCCGAATGACCGTAGTAAACATGCGCAATCGGAGCTCACATGTTAAATTGGTCGTTCTCATGGATGACTTTGTAAGCCATTGGCTATATTTAAATTCCAGAAGTAGCTCTATTCTACGATACGTTTCGACATTGAGTTTTAAATGGTTTCTTTAAGTTAATTTACATTTGGATGAGATTTGTAATCATATTTCCTCGCGATAGTGAGGGGAAAAAAGTTGTATTACACTTGGCGGCAAAGTTTGTTCAACTCTCGTGCCTTGAGACCTTCGCAATGCTCAAGATTCCAGTTTTTGAACCACTCGCTACGCTCGTGGCTCAATTTTGGAATCTTTCGCTAGCTCAGGTCTCAATATTGGCACGACAGTTAAACAACAACTTTGCCCCCTTGTATAATAAATAACTATTACATGTTAGTTGATGGACTTGATGGTAGAAGTTAGAGCCGAATAACAAAATATTCTTTAAAGATTTTAGTGTCATTATTTATTGTACATTCTCATTTAATACATTTCAGCGCGTATTGTAATAGTACATTACTATAGATAGAGGACGGGAAACGAAGGGTTACAGACCAAGTATATCAGATAGGGATACGCGGCCTGTAACCTCGCCTTTATACAAAACTCGTCGCCGAGATTTGTATAAAGGTGCGGTTAAACCAAAAGAGCATTCGCTGTTCTAGCGCCCGTTCTAAGAAATCAACCAATCACGTTTTGTGTACCGATCGAATTTCGTAGAGTGGGAGGTTAGAACAGCGAATGCTCTTTTAGTGCGGTTAAACTAATGCTTTTCTCAAACTTGCCATGAAATAAAACGAACTGATTTCGCCGAACCATACTATTTAATTTGTAAATAAACCAATAGTACAGTATCGTAAAACATTAAAAAAAAAACATTAGCGCCTAATTTTTTTTTTATCTTTTTGAGGTATCCTTTTACCTGTGGCCTATTTCACCATAATTACAATTGTGACAATTGTAAAATATCACTGTTACTAACGTCACAGGCCTCCGTAGGCTACGGCTACCGCTTACTGTCGGACGGTCCATGTGCTTGTTTGCCACCAACATAAAATTATTACTAATAACGTTATTATATCGTTAATAAACTACTTTTTATTTTCCGAAACCCGTGACAATTGTCGAAAGGTTTAGTACAATTTTCATTAATTCTTGACATGAGGTTCGGCTTATGTCGGAATTTCGCTACAATTGTCGTGATTTTTGTGACAATTGTAATTTTGCTTCGCATTAAAAGTAGCTATTTACTGCTGATTTATTAAAGTTCCTGCACTAATTTTTATGCTGGTGGCAAACAAACGCACGGCCCTTCCGATGGTAAGCGGTAACTGTAGCCTATAGACGCTCCCTATTGGAAAAACCGTAGATTTACAATTGTAGGACTTGTCAATGTTGTGAAATTGGGGCCTGGTGGTATAGACATTAGTTCTAAGGATTTTTTTTTCTGTGGCTGTATGTCCAGGCCTAGTGTCACAATTTGACGTTTCAAAACAAAAGACAGTTTGTTTACAGACTTTGCAGTCCTAGGTGTGAAATAAATACATGAATCTCTTTACATATAATCTTAGCACATGACAACAGATACATAGTATCTATTTCCGGGTTTAATTTAAAGTATGTAACATCAACATTCCGTAGCAAGTTTGAGAAAAAATATATCAATTAGCCCCTAAACAGCTACGAATTCGATATACTCTTATTTTGGTACTTAATTATATGGTGATATTGAAGAATTGATGACGTTAACGATGATACCATATCATTACATCACACAGTTGACATTACTTATATTTAGTTTACGGTACCGCGAACTTCGAAATACGTAAATTTGGGGATTTGCTTCTGTCACACCAATGAAAGGATCATTAGAGTGACGGAGATAGATCCCTTGAATTCGTGTATCAAAGTTCGCGGTATGGCCGCTATTATGACTAATGAACTGACCTTGAATATTATAAATAAAGCAACAATAAATGCAATATACTCGTCCGGAAGCAATCCTACCGCTCATGATTGGTACTTCATTCGTACAGACAATGCATTTGCATCTCCTTAAGGCACTCCTACGCCTCGATATTCGAAACTCCATACATCGTTACGTTTCACTTTTATATCCGCGATACTTATCGTCAAGAGCAACTTTATGTAACAGTAATAAAGTTTACAATACAGTGCCGATAGCGGGAGGTTTTGATTGGTTTTTGTTTTTTATTGGCAAGAACTATAGCGTCATATTGAGTCATAGCACTCATAGCATGGTGGTGAAAGTGCTCGAGGAAGGTGCTTCCGATTGCAATTTTATTACGTATTGATAATTGGTTGTTCATCTTATTGTGTAGGTACTGTTATTTTGTGGTCGGTGACAGGGGTTCAGCTGTTTGACAATCGACATTTAACGTTAATCCTTTAGTTAAAATTGGAATTAAGTTTAGACCAAAACTCGCACATGCACATCAGCATCAGTCAGCCTCCGTAGCCTAGTTGGTAGTGACCCTGCCTACGAAGCTGGAGGTTCCGGGTTCGAATCCCGGCGAGCGCATTATTTGGGTATTTATTTTATCACAAATATTTGTTCCTTTGTCACGGCTGTCTATGTATTTAAATATATCTATTATATATATCGTCGCTTAGTACCCACACACATCACAATCCTTAATTGAGCTTACCGTGGCACTAAAGTAGCGGCATCGTAAGAAGTCGTTTTTGACAGCTCACAATAGTGTTGTGAAACGCTCGATTTTACCGTCGTAAAATTTTCAGTCAAGTGCGAAAGGGCGTTAGATCTGGTACTTGCCATTGAAAAAGTTTAATTAAAAAAGTGTTAGGTAATCCGAATTAAAAAAGTGTTTGGTAATCTTACTTAGAATCATTAGCAGGCAGCGAAACTTTGGAGCCGGTGACGTCATAATGACGTAGTCGCATTTAGGTAAGATGTTTTATAGGACCGATAGGACGTGACCTCTATAAGCAAAATTCATAGCAAACCACTCCCAACCCACGTTGGCAAACTTGCGTGCTGCTAGCTCAGAGTGCAATGTAGATATGCCAAATAGAGAAATGCCGTATATACAGTATATAAACTCACTAAAACCATTTATTAAAATCAGAGCACATCTAGGTGATATATAACGTAGTGGTATATAAATTATTATTCTACGAAAAATAAAATTATACGTGATTTTATAATTGAATTTGTAATTATTATGTGCTTACTATTATTTTAACATAATTTTATTTTTTTATTTATTTTTATGATGTAACTAGTAAGTGATTTGGTGTTAATACTAGCTTATGTGAATAAATACATTGAATTGAATAACAATTATGACATTTATCTGGTTGTCAAGTTCCACACAGTCTGTAAAGCCGCGTATCCACCGGGCACACGGGCTCGCGAGGACCTGTCGAAACCATGACAAACTTTTAGAAAATATGTGCGTACCTACTATTATAGCAATTATTCGTACTGTAAACAACCCCCCCCTCAAAAAAAGAAATGAAACTAAATTTTTAATTACTTTTTTTTATTAACAAATTTTATACAGTTAAATATAACATTGAAGAATTACATTCATAATTTGGAGAACTTAATTCATAATTGGCCAATGATCGTCTAGTCTAGGGTAGGACACCTATGTTGTGGACCGTATAGTAACAGAGATTCTTTAATGTGAAACAAGCTAAACCTTTGGACACAAAACAAATAGATATTTGAACATGTAATAATAAAGACAAACGACTATTTATTGAAAGGAAAACGTGACATTGTTTTATTGAATTTGAGGGAATATTAAGATAGATAGTTTTGACATTATTAAGCACTGAAATTGAAGTTTATTGATTAGTAGAACAAAAAGTAATGTAGATTATAAAATATATAATGTGAAGAATGAAACATTAAAAATAAAATTCCTCAGAGAGGAATATCCCCGACCATCTAAGTGACCTCTGTCAATTGACTGGAACTTCTAACAAATTTATTGCTTTTAACCCTAACACATCTGCTAGCTAAATTAACAGCTCCAGCAATTTTGGGTGGGGTAAAGAGGCAACGCTAAACCAACCAGTGTGGGGTCGCCCCCGTCGGTTGGGCTTCCTTACTACTACTAGCTAAACGTTTACGGTGCTTCGGAACCTAACTGCAATGCAAACAAAAGGAAAATATGAAAAGAAGCACCAAGTATTCATACGCGTATCATATTGCAGTTTAACCCCAAGCTAAGCCTAGCTACAGCTAATACTCAAATTATCCAGGGTCTAAGGGTGAAAAGCAAGCACTTTTGTTAATAATAACGATGATTGATACATTCGTTCTCTCTGAATGATCAACCAAGATGAGCGTTCCTTCTGCTCTATAGGACCCAATGCACTGCTTCGCCTCGCAATTGGACCTTAAACAGTCTGCCCAAAACTCTTTGGGTCAGTCTGTAGCTACTGGACTCAACTTGACAGAATCATTGTTACTTTTATATTATAGTGAACACCTTTAACAGTTGACAGTGCATCGCTTGACGCCCCCCACACTAGAGAATTAGAGAACCTAGAAAACCAAAACAAGTTAACTAACAACAGCCCAGAATTGAATTATATTATTAGGCTTTGTTAGAGAATATAGATTTTAACGTTACTTTAGAATTAAAGTTATAAATACCCATTCCCATGTGTATAGTGTGTGTTATGTATTGTGTTGTGACTAGCGTTTACAAATAACCAGGTTAGCTTACCATAATTTCCAGCTAATAAAATGATTCATTAAAACAAATACAGCACATAATTCGGACAGGGCTTCGCCCTCCAGATATTCCAACACTGAAAAGACAGGGTCTTTACCCTTTCGCGGTCAAAACGCAAGAACCAAAAGTCCTTCCGCAGTTAAACTCAAAATGCAAGAACCCTTTCTATGGGAAGCCCCAGCCTTATATACAGAAATTTCATGACAAAATATGTCGAAAATGCTTTCATAAATTTTGAATATTTGAATTTGATAAATAAAAATATGTGAAACCAGACATTTATATGAAAAGCCCGTATTAAACTGAATACAACAATTTACAACAAAGATAAATTTGTGGTAATTATTATAAATTAATTTAATATTTTGTGGAATAATATAATATACGTAAAATAAAAATGTGCATCAGATTTATCGCAATACAATGTCGTGGAAGGTGAGATACGGCTTTAACAACAAATGACGTTGCCATTTGCCTTTAATGTCATAATCAACAAACATTAATATTTCATAACAAAATGTTATTGTTTGTTTAATTCTACCAATTTCCATTGAGACGATAGAACGAACAATATTTATTTCAGGATTATGAAAATACATAATCATGTATTTATTACACACCAAAGTGTCGTCAGAATGCAATTGTAATAAATTATGGATGAATAAGAAATCTATCTACAAATGGTAAGCTGCATTTGCATGATATTGTAGGTAATTGCTGTCCAAAGCTGTTAGCAGCAGCTTTGGGTCAGTCACAATCGCCCCCGATTTAAGTTTTGCAATGAAGCGCCGTACAGTGATTCATGAGAAACTTCAATCTAAACTCAAAATAAATAAATATCGATATGTCGATATCTTGGAACAGCCACAATCGCCCCCGATTTAAGTTTTGTAATGAAGCGCCGTACAGTGATTCATGAGAAACTTCAATCTAAACTCTCAAAATAAATAAATATCGATAAGTCGATATCTTGGAACAGCCACAATCGCCCCCGATTTAAGTTTTGTAACGAAACGCTGTACAATGGTTCGTGAAAAACTTCAATCTAAATGCTCAAAATAATTAAATAAATATTGTTTCCAAAAATGACAATTATTGACACTCCTACCCCAGCCCTGTGTAATTTTTGCATCGCATGACATTATCGACCGCAAAGTCGATAACAACATCAAAATAAAGCAAAGCAAAAATTTAAAGAAATGTGGTGAGTATAAATGACCATTACTCAGAAATAACCAATCAGTTCAGAAAGAGAGCTATGAACTTTAAGGTATCAGTTTCATGAATAAAAATTTAAGAGGCCAGAACGCCATTCCGTGAAGCATAAAGGTTGTGAGGCTTTACGTTCTCTGTAGAAACCCGTCTTATCCGTTCATTTGGCATCCTTAAGCGATATTCCTTCCATCACATACAGAGCCGCTGCCAACATTGCCCTGACATAATGAAAGAACAAGAAAAGTCTTCTCTAGAATGACTATTCCTTTCGATTCTTCAGTTGCCCCCTTCGATAATGTCTCCATGGACCAATGACCAGTTCATAAACCTTCCGAAACCAATTAGTATCCCCTTTTATGGCGTATGTCTCATACTTGAATAAAACAATTCTGACCCTATATGGTTGAGTTTGCTCCCTTTTGTTGTGTTACTTATGTAAGGGATTAAACCATGACCGTAAAGTAACTAAAGGGATAAATAAATAATTTTATTAAAAGTCACGTACTACTTACAAAATGTAAGTACAAAGGTCAACCAGGTTTCTAAGAAAAGGTCAATTAAGCAGGTCATCTAGACAATCACGGCCCAAAACATTAAATATTGCATATTCATCAGGTGTCAAAATTACATTATCCAAGATGAGGTGTGTGGTTTCAGTTAGTTTTCATACCTTGTAGAGTATCACATTGTCAAAAAATTGTACCTTTAACAGGTATAGTAAGTTATCCTACCACCAAAATTTCTTGACAATGACCTTGTGACCCCATATCGAACCCCTCCCCCCACTATGCACAATAACAACGTGTCAATAACTGCTGACCACATTCCTGATTTGTGTCTTTGAACAAAATCCTTTTTCACAAAATAAACATACATGTCACCATGCATACATCACGCACTTGAAATATCTAACATCCCAATGGCATTCATCACTTAGTTAAATCTTACACAAACCTCTTTGCATGGTTGTTCATATGATTTCATTCAAGAACCCAAAATCCAATAGAATATGATCACAAAATATAAATTTTTGATTTTAGCCCAATTATTAAGTTTACCCTGTAGTAAAGAGGTAATTTGATTGAGCACATACTAAGTTACAATGAGAATGATATGAATAATCTACACGACATATCTACGCCAATAGCCACAGGTGCGTTACACGAAGAAGTGTTTTGTCGGGAACGTGACGACTATGATATCCACCTTAGAAAAATATGGAAAGTGAAAATTTTCTATTAATACGAACTCCCAGTTATAAAATTAAGATTCAAGAAAAATTAGTATTCGTAATTTTTCTCAAATGTACGCCAAGAACTGCATCACGCGATGTCATGCACACATTCTCGTGGAATGCTCCGCTAGGATTCTACGCGATAAATTTACGCCAATTGCTGTTAGGCTGTGTATGAAAAATCAAAATGAAAGAAGAATGAAAATATAGCAGTAAAAATAAGCACTTGAAAGTACGGGAGTTGGAAAATAATAAAAGTGTACTACGCGCACAGCAAATTTGTTCATTGCAAAATTAAGTATTAGGTACGCTAGTCAAAATAATTACGCAAAAATATTAGTTTACGCTTCATGCTTTCCCTGCGTCTTAGGGCCTGCTCACACCAATGACTTGAAAGCGATTTCCGTACAAAGTTGTACGCAGCAAAATCGCAGCGATTTCGCCCCCATACAAAACTCACTCACAAATCTCAAGTATGCACAGAGCCTTATGTGCATCCATTACGCTGACTGCAGTTTGTCTTTGACAAACAAATACCATGATACGCATATGCTAAATGATAAACTAAATGCATATGTTATATGTTTGGATTACTTTAGTAATTGTTTTATTTATTTAGTTTATTGAAGTTCACCAGAAGAAGAAAGTTAAGGAAGTTCATCAATGTGCCATGAACCTAAATAGAAAGAGAAAAATAGAGATACATATGCAAAACAAACATTACGTAGATTTAGGTGACAACAGCATGGTTCTATCGAGTCATCTGACCAGTCGTAGTGTTGGGCAGGTTGCCCGGACCCATGGCTCTGTAGTATCTGAAGCGGCGTAAGCTTCGACAGGTTGCTCAGGAACCGCCGAAACACGACCTTCGCCCAGAAGTCTGCACACACGATGGTATCCTGCAGTGGCGTGGCACGCCCATCACAAACGTGCTGAAGCACACGTAACGGCGCGACCGCAACTGCTGCACCCTCAGTGAGAAGTCAAGCTTCCGGCCGACATGCTGCACCACGTCTTCAGCCACGGCGTAGTAATGCAGACGCGACCCGCAAAGTGTCCCACCCGGTGTAGCGGCTCGAACACCAGAATAGACCAGCTATGCCTAGTCTTCTCAAGCGCCCTGCGCTCCTTACTCCTTCTTTCCACCAGTTTGAGGCCTGGACAAAGGTCCACAAGGGTCTTTTCCATATTGGGAGCCTGTAATTAATTAAATATTAATTTGCTGACAACATAATTTTATTAAAAACTACTTTAAACAATTTACTCCACAGATAAATAATCTGTTCTATAAATAAAGCCGAAAATATTTGACGAAAGCTCCAAATAATTGACAACTTGCTAAGAAGAAGAAGATTAGATTTAGAGTACTTCTGACTACTGATAACAACTAGAACTTTACCTTGCTATTCCTCGAAACCCAGGTCAACTCCAATTTCTATGCACTATTATTTCTTCTACACTAAATTTACTTCTATTTGCAACACTAAGACGTTTGTTTACTTTTAATTAAACAACACAAACAAGTAAAAACAATAACGCGTAACTTTACTTCCATTGCACCGCCGTCGCTTTAAAACTTATTAGAATTATCATAATTTTATTATTATTGGGTTTCAAATTAAACAAATATACCACAAGATCGTTTTTGTAAAACCGGCATTGAAAGCATGAAAAATTACAATTTTCAAACTAAACTGACATTGACACATTATTACGTTCAAGCAGAGATTACGGATACTCTGTGGTTTAAGCAGACTATAAAAACCGCGGCCGCTTTCGCTTGATGAACGTGACAAATGCCGAAATTTATTTCACTATAACAGCTCAATATTTATTTATCTGGCAGATAAATTTATTCATCGAAAGGGTCTCCCAAATAGATAGCATTTTTAAGTTTGAAAACAATCCTGTAACTAGCGCGTAGTTTATCTCTGTCATGCGATCGAGAAATGCGGCTGCAAGAAAGGGATGGGGGACAATTTGAGATATGGGGGATTGATTTGCTCCCAAGAAACCTCAAATGTCTAAATAGCGGTTAACTATGGATGAAAATTATTCTCAGATTCAAATTATTTTTGCGTAATGAAATTCTTTTATTTTGAATAAAGGTAAACATTTTACGTTTTATTTCTTATATCTGTTTTATTGCGAGCGTGTAAAGTGGTCTTTACAAAGACTGGCCGTTGACAAATCGACCTATGCCATAAATCTACAAAAGTATTATTCTATCTATGGCTACTGTGATTCACCCGAATGTTGCCAAGATATCCCGAAATCCGCATTTTTTCCGATTTTTACTGAATGAAATCTGAACCCGATTTTTGAAGATGAATATCTATTTTTATATTTGAGTAATTTTGACACTTGAATTAACATACGTACCGAATAATTAGCGATTTCAATAACATGAAAAGTCGGGATTAGTGTGAAGATTAGTGAAAATAACAGTTATTAATTAAAAATAAAAGTGACAGAACAAATTTACGAGAACGACTTAAAATGATTGTTTCTTTTAGGTAAAGTAAATAAAAAGGGAACTTATTTTAAAATCTAATTTTACTTTTTCATAAAAATTCCGTGATTTTAAAACGTGACTCCCGCTTTTCGTATTTCAACACCTGGCAACACAAATTCGTTTCGTTGTCTCGCGCGTTTTGTTAAATTTCAAATAGTTTTCTCGTTTAAAGCTATCTATTTGGTTTTACGATTACCAATCGGTATAAAATAGAAGAAATCTGAAATCGGGTTTTACTATATAAAAACAGACATAAGAAACTATCCGTCCAAAGCAAAATGTGAACGTAACGTCATATTTTTTTAACAATAGTGGAATAAGTTTTCTATCAGTGGAAAACTGAAAACATCGCGAGGCTCAACCAAATCAGTGCTCGCGGAGGTCCAGGATCAATCACAGAGACCGACAATACTTCGTGCTGGAAATTTCTTGCAATCTGGTAAGTTTTCGAAGCATAAGTAATTTCTTGTGAAACTGAAAAGTACATCTGGATAATATTCTATAACACGAAACTTTATGAAAGACAATCGAGAAATATGTAGCTCACATTAAATTCACCGAAAATATGTCCGCCGAAAAATGTCTTGTACCTTTAACACTGAGGCACAAATTGAAATTAAACTCGTCTCTATAGCACAAACAAAGTAACCTATAAATAAAATACAATATCTGCTGCTGTAGTGTACTTTCTAAGTCAAAATATTGTAGTGAACTGTTCAGGTACAAGGTATTGAAGTGGTTTAATGTTCTTTTTCTTTTTCAGTAAGCAAATAAACAAGCAAGTGAATGAAAATGTAACATTTTCGAGGAAAACCGGTGTCTCGGAATTACGTTCATTACTGCAGCTGGTCTCGATATATCTTTTCGATCTCACAAGTAAGTATAAGCCATCTATTGTATTAACAAAATTCACATACTATATTATGCTTAGAGTAACTTTTCAAATTTCAAAAAAATCCATTGCTCTGAATTCCGAAGAATCTCAATTTTTGCATTCTCTTATATTTTATGGATGCTTTTAAGTCTGAAATATTTTATTCGCGTTAATAATGGTTAGTCAAATGCAGCTAAAGTGGAATTTTATTGAAATTAAAACATTTAATTATTTTGGTATACTACGCTGATTTTGATTATCTGAAAATTGTCATAAAATGAAACTTGTACATTTTTTGTAAAAGAAATCAATTTATTTGCTTTTGGTATTGTATACCAAGCTATATTACAGTCGTGGCCAGATAATTAGGAACAAGATTTTTTTCCCCATACAACTGCCTGCAAACAGAGCTTTGCAAATTTGATAATAATTTAAGAAATAATTGACCATTTTTCTTTAGTAATATCAGAACTTATCTATGATTAAATAAGGTATACTGGAACGTATTGCAAAGTTCCATAAAATACCTATCTTGAAAAATATGGATGACCCCATAAACACTTCAACTTAATTAAGAACAAAATGTATGAAATTGTTCCTAATTAAGTTGAAGTGTCTGTGGCGTCATCCATATTTTTCAAGTTAGGTATTTTTTAGAACTTTGCAATACGTCCCAGTATACCTTATTTAATCATGGATAAGTTCTGATATTAATTAAATAAAAATGGTCAAATATTTTTTAAATTATTATAAAATATGCAAAGCCCTGTTTGCAGGCAGTTGTATGAGAAAAAAAATCTTGTTCCTAATTATCTGGCCACGACTGTAAATGCATCATGCATCATTTTATAACCAGAATCCAAAAATATTTGCAATATTAAGTTTTTTCCTCTGTATGTGCCGGAACAATGGAAAGAAAGGATTAGTTCAACTTTATTTTTAGCTCAATAAATCTACTGGCTATAACTAAATATTATTAACTAGTTAAGCTTATCTATCTACATCAATCTATGTCCTTGAAGAACTTCTACAAAGCAGAAAAATTCTCAAAATCAGTTACTATGAATCGTAAGTGAGAATGCGCCCCCAGTAATGTGAGATTTTATGATATTTCTGTTAGAAAATAAACTGAACAGTTATTTTTGGGGAAAACTGATATGAATGGTATACATATAGTAATGAAAATATTATTTTTCAGTTGACCCTAGCGGTGCGCTGCATGGAAGAAGGGGTATTATTTGACTCTACAGGAAAATGGACTATTATGGAAATTTCGAAACTTACGAGGACTGCACATAGTAATGTTACAGGTACGTAAATTTCATTAGCCATATCATATTGTATCTTGTATCAGAAAAATGCATGTAGCACTACTGGGTTATGTAACGAAAAATCATGCAACTGCAACATATGCAAATTTGTTGCATAGGTATAAGTGAATATTCGCGAAACTTGTATCGATTGTCATTGGTGGAAAGGAATAAAATAATGATGTCACACGCGCGTTGCTAAGCCATAGAACTCTGCAATAAAAGATACTCGCCCCCAATTCATTATACTGTTTGCCCGATTTGATGATTGTTTTCGGATAATTTTACGCCCCCTTTATCTTATCTTTCTATATCTTATTTTATCTTTTCATATTTTTCATTTAAGACGCGAAATGTAGCAAATGTCAAGGAGGATGGTAGCAATATGCTTAATAAGCCGCGATTGAATATTTATATTAAATCCCATGTATTTTTTTTTTCAGGTAACAGTGATTCTACTTGCTACGAAGTTGAAACCCCGTAAGAATGTTGAAAAATGAACGCGAGAAGATGGAACAAAGCTTATTCTAGAAGAGAAATGTCACGTAGAAGCGAAATGAAATATATATTTGTTATTTTATTTTGAGTCCAAAGATTTAACTTGTTCACACTCGATTTCACGATACCAAATGTGCAGTTAAACTGCATTCCAGAAATCCTGGGAACTGTGGCACCAAATGTAAACAACCCCCCCCCCTAATTTTAAATAAAACGATTAAATGAATAATATATTTTTATTAAATGTAAATTTTATACAGTTAAATATAACATTTAAAACTTAGAGATAAATTTGGCCAGTGATCGTCTAGTCTAGGGTAGGACACCTATGTTGTGGACCGTATAGTAACAGAGATTCTTTAATGTGAAACAAGCTAAACCTTTGGACACAAAACAAATAGATATTTGAACATGTAATAATAAAGACAAACGACTATTTATTGAAAGGAAAACGTGACATTGTTTTATTGAATTTGAGGGAATATTAAGATAGATAGTTTTGACATTATTAAGCACTGAAATTGAAGTTTATTGATTAGTAGAACAAAAAGTAATGTAGATTATAAAATATATAATGTGAAGAATGAAACATTAAAAATAAAATTCCTCAGAGAGGAATATCCCCGACCATCTAAGTGACCTCTGTCAATTGACTGGAACTTCTAACAAATTTATTGCTTTTAACCCTAACACATCTGCTAGCTAAATTAACAGCTCCAGCAATTTTGGGTGGGGTAAAGAGGCAACGCTAAACCAACCAGTGTGGGGTCGCCCCCGTCGGTTGGGCTTCCTTACTACTACTAGCTAAACGTTTACGGTGCTTCGGAACCTAACTGCAATGCAAACAAAAGGAAAAGATGAAAAGAAGCACCAAGTATTCATACGCGTATCATATTGCAGTTTAACCCCAAGCTAAGCCTAGCTACAGCTAATACTCAAATTATCCAGGGTCTAAGGGTGAAAAGCAAGCACTTTTGTTAATAATAACGATGATTGATACATTCGTTCTCTCTGAATGATCAACCAAGATGAGCGTTCCTTCTGCTCTATAGGACCCAATGCACTGCTTCGCCTCGCAATTGGACCTTAAACAGTCTGCCCAAAACTCTTTGGGTCAGTCTGTAGCTACTGGACTCAACTTGACAGAATCATTGTTACTTTTATATTATAGTGAACACCTTTAACAGTTGACAGTGCATCGCTTGACGCCCCCCACACTAGAGAATTAGAGAACCTAGAAAACCAAAACAAGTTAACTAACAACAGCCCAGAATTGAATTATATTATTAGGCTTTGTTAGAGAATATAGATTTTAACGTTACTTTAGAATTAAAGTTATAAATACCCATTCCCATGTGTATAGTGTGTGTTATGTATTGTGTTGTGACTAGCGTTTACAAATAACCAGGTTAGCTTACCATAATTTCCAGCTAATAAAATGATTCATTAAAACAAATACAGCACATAATTCGGACAGGGCTTCGCCCTCCAGATATTCCAACACTGAAAAGACAGGGTCTTTACCCTTTCGCGGTCAAAACGCAAGAACCAAAAGTCCTTCCGCAGTTAAACTCAAAATGCAAGAACCCTTTCTATGGGAAGCCCCAGCCTTATATACAGAAATTTCATGACAAAATATGTCGAAAATGCTTTCATAAATTTTGAATATTTGAATTTGATAAATAAAAATATGTGAAACCAGACATTTATATGAAAAGCCCGTATTAAACTGAATACAACAATTTACAACAAAGATAAATTTGTGGTAATTATTATAAATTAATTTAATATTTTGTGGAATAATATAATATACGTAAAATAAAAATGTGCATCAGATTTATCGCAATACAATGTCGTGGAAGGTGAGATACGGCTTTAACAACAAATGACGTTGCCATTTGCCTTTAATGTCATAATCAACAAACATTAATATTTCATAACAAAATATTATTGTTTGTTTAATTCTACCAATTTCCATTGAGACGATAGAACGAACAATATTTATTTCAGGATTATGAAAATACATAATCATGTATTTATTACACACCAAAGTGTCGTCAGAATGCAATTGAAATAAATTATGGATGAATAAGAAATCTATCTACAAATGGTAAGCTGCATTTGCATGATATTGTAGGTAATTGCTGTCCAAAGCTGTTAGCAGCAGCTTTGGGTCAGTCACAGTACCTCCATAAAAAAAGGTTTACTTATTTATTTCGATTGACGTATCGGTAAATTGCAGCAACAGCAGTAACATCACTATTCCGTTCAGGCAACAATGAAGTTTGACATTTGCTCCATTATACCAACTGTCAAATTTTTACAGAACTTCATGTGCAAACAAACGTCAAAAACGACTTCTTACGATGCCTCTACTTTACGTCGATTTGTGTAAGATGTCCCAAGATATTTATTATCTATTTATTTATTATTATTTTTTTATCGTACTTCTGGGTACGTCTTGTGTTTGACAGTGATTTGACACCAACTCACAGCTACTCGTCTCTGTTCGATTGTATTGATTAAAAAGAGTGTAGCTGCGAGTTGCTGTCAAACGCGAGATATGCTTTGCTAGCCCCATATATGATCAATTGATCAGTCATATATAGTTGGACATAGGCCTCCCCTAAAAATTGCCACAATTTTTTAGTGGTCTAGTGTTCCAATTGACAACATTTCATATTTTTTAGTCCTAGTTTTTATTGTCCGTTTTGAAAGAACTCAATATTAAAAGATACACGTATTTTTTTTATTTTTCAAAAAAAATGCTTTTTTAGTGCGAAAACCCCTTTTTGTTACTACTTCGAGCAGAAAGAACGTAAGTTACTAACGTCAAAAATCTGCTAAATGACGTCACAAGTGATGTTTCATACACGTAAAGGTGCGTTTAAACCAAAAGAGCATTCGCTGTTCTAGCGCCAGTTCTACGAAATCAACCAATCACGTTTTGTGTACCGATCGAATTTCGTAGAGTGGGAGGTTAGAACAGCGAATGCTCTTTTAGTTTGAACGCACCTTAAGAAAACGACGAAAAACGGTAACAAGTGTCAAATGTCACTGCCAAACACCAGTGACATTCGAACCACGAGATTTTTTTGGTTATAGTGGCAGCTCTGATTCAGCTATGTGACGTCACTTCCCCTTTAAACTATTTTTAAGATTTTTAGCAAAAATATTTCGAAAAAGAAATTTAAAATATATTTTTGTGATCTACATGCGTATGTCTCGAAATGGTTTTCGATTTAGGGAAATTTTGAAACGCTGTCAATTGGTTGACCGATTGTGACAATGACAATATTGCAATGCATAAATGGCGCCAATTCCGATCGCGGACCGACACGTAGAACAGAGAAATCGCATAAAAGTCTCTGTGTAATTCAAGCCCACACGTTGCGACCTCGAAGAAAGCGCGGGCCGCCAAACCGCAACCAAGGGAACTAATGACCCCATTAACTCCTTTATTGTTAAACCTAGTCTATTAGACATTATAATACTATATCATTAACGTGTAATAAGATTTATATTATCGAGGCCAGGGGCTTCTAATTTTTTTTTGGGCGTCAATCCCTTGCATTGCTTATAAAAATGTAAAGAAATAGTAAACATTTCATTTTTGAATATAGATTCCTCATGTATTCTGTTAGAAGCGAAGAAATTCTACAGATATCTCTGAAATATTTAAGGCTTCCTTAATAATAAGTAATGAACTTCCTTGCCGCTTGGTATTTTTGACTACGAAATAATCTCCAAAATAAAAATTTCAAAACAACTAACTATACAACCGATTTCTCCAAGATCCTATCATCTGTGGTTTTCGACATTGGTTTCCTATCATCATATCCTACTCTGCAAATTCTTGTAAATGAATGAAGAATACCAAAAGCGATCGAGATCCCTCGATTTCTCCAAGATCCCATCATCAGACCCCAACTTGGTGCCAATGGGACCATCTCGGGGTTAATTATACACGTTCGATCACAAAAATAATAATTAAAATCGGTTTACGATTCTATTCTAAGATACATACAACAAAAAAAAACTGTCAGTCCAGATCTGAAAGAATTAGGTGTCCAGTTTTTTTTTAAACGCTCAGTAGGCTTAGCACATGATTGATGCGACAATATGTCGCCACGAGATAGACTATTCGTCCCTCTTTTATTAGTATAGCTAGTAAAAGACCAGAAATTTCAGAAATCCATCTCGTAGTGACATACTGTCGCACAAATCATGTGCTAAGCGTGCTGGTGACGATAATTTAGTCTATTTGCAGCTAGTCTGCATGTACCTATACTACCTGTAGATCGCGGCGTCATACAATTTATCATGCCTACTCGTGGTTAAAAGTATGGCTTATCACCAAAGAAGGGGACGAAAAGAAAGTTAAGCGGCTTATTTATCACTGTACGATCGTTATTCCTACAATAAGAGAGAAAGCTTTCTTTACGTATAAGTACATAAGTATAATAGGCATGATGACTGGCAAGTCAAATCAGCATCTTTTATAGAACTGTCAAAACGATCACCACTACCATACCACTATGGAATTTTATATGAAATACTCAAAAGTGACGTCACGTTTGAGTACTGCCAAATGACCTACCCTTTTAAGTTCTTTTCAATTTATTAAATAGAAGTTCTGTACAAAAATTACTGCAATCTACATCTTAGTAATAATTTCTTCGTGTTTTATGTCGTGCATAATGTTAAATAATTTATTTTAACTACAGTCATCATCCCTATTAACCAGAGGTCAAGCAATAGGTGCTTATTACCTTAGTCTGTTAGTAGTTAATTAGAATATTTTATTTTCTACTTCTAATCGTAAGTTTTATTTATACACTCATTAATATAGATTAGATTAGTATGCCTAAATCTAAAAGAATCAGGATTTCGGGATTTTTTTGGAAAATTCTTATGTCGTCCCATATTATCATAGGAAGCTGCAAGGGGATATCAGCCTGCGTTTTCTCTTTAGAAAACACTGTTTTAGACAAAGAATCATTGTTACAATAAGTCCGGGTGCAAATTGAAAGATGCAGGTAATTACGGTCCGAAGTTGTTTACACAGGTTAATGGGTTTGTTAACCCTTGCTTTGTTACTTATTTTCTGGTAAGTGTTCAAATTCCTTGGGAAATAATGATCTTACTTAATGTGCAAGACACTGCTTTTATTGTCATGTCTTGTTTAGTAAACATGATATCGCTCAGTTGCAGTTTACAGGGGTGTAAACACATAATTATATGTAAACATAATATTATACAGGGTGGAAAGGGACGACGTTCCATCCCGCTACCGACCGATTCTACCAACCATTACAATGAACTTTCAGTATGGGACCAACATCGAAATATTTAAAAAAAAAATTAACCCCTCATACAAAGTGAGTGATTAGTTAGAGTTCAATAGTATGGAAAAGTAAATTTTCCATGTACGCTTTCGATGTTGGTCCCATACTGAAAGTTCATCGTAATGGTTGGTAGACTCGGTAGTTAGCGGGATGGAACGTCGTCCCTTTCCACCCTGTATACTTATAATTTGTACCTATCATAATAAAACGGATCAAAAAAAAATTACAATATTTGAAACTTATTGCTAAAATGCTTAACGGAAGTATTAGGGACGTAAGATGCGGGACACTTTATTGTATTACAACATGTTACAATCAATGCAAAACCGTAATTTGAAATTGAAAAATCGGCGGAATATAATAATAACCAATCCAATTATGAAATTTTGACAATCATAATTTAAATTCTTATAGATTAGTGTATCATAATTTTGTAATTTATTTTTTGAGATAAATAAATCAAATCAAATAAAACCATTCGCCCACTACTTACTAGTTAACGTCTAGGCCTAACGAGTAAGATACATTTATTTGATCTCTTATTGTTCTTAATTATCCATACAAAGCGTGGGACTGAAGCCTATTGTTCTATGAAACGTCAAAATTCCATAAAGAAATACATCATCTCCGAAAAGACCCACACGCTAAAACTTTAATAATCACAAACAAGAATAGTTACACTCAACTAATTCATCCTAGCCCACTGTAGAAATGACTCAAAATAAACATTCCTACACTCAAGAAGATTTCTTACACTCTGATTTATAAAACGTCATTTCGGCAAGGTCCCGGTCCCGGTCCCAATTGTAAACCAAACTATCTCAGCTGTACCAACCAGGCCGTACGGAAAAGTACCATGAAAAAAAAATCTTGCACACGTGCAGAAAAGTATCACTTTCTGTGAATAAGTTTAAAAAGAGCACTTCCTGAGCATATGCATTGTAAAATTAGTTGATCTGCCTACATGCTCAAGATTATTCTCAATTTTCTCTAACAAATCGGGTAACTAATTAATGATTTTCTTTGTCCTACATATTACGTAGTTGTTTTGCTTCATTAGCGTTTTGCGATACGATAACACAATGTATTCATGCATGCGTGGAGGAAACACGTCCTCCAACGAAGTACCTACTCAATCTGTTGTATTGTTTAGGGGCATTTTGACCAAACGAGCATTCGCTCATGCTATCCACTAATCAACGAATTTCGATAATTGTAACCCTAAGCCAGTAAGGAACCATGTCGAAGTGACGCTATAAATAATTAATAAATTCTAAGAAATCCTTTTCTACTTGTCATTTTGACATGATTCTAGAGTGGCCTAAGATTCCAATTGGTTTAAGTGTTCTTGTACAGCGTAGACAATGCGACCTCGATATACGCTTAATAATATTAATTATCGCTGATCAAATGATATGTTATCATTGCGAAAATGGATTACGTTTATAAATAACGCACTTAACATGCAAACAAAATTTACCTTTCAAGTTTTAGCACTTTTATAAAGCGATATTTCAAAAATCATAACGTATCATACAAAGCTTACATATTAAAGTATATGTATCAGGGTGCTTAGACAAGCTAACGCTTAATCGTCGATCGTAAACGAAAGGCAGCTAACTGTCTTTGTGGCGCTAATATGAAATAATGACAGATAGGGAAAACTACGATACGCTGCTAAGCGTTAGCGATTGGCAACTTGGCTGAAGCATTCTAGCCTGCTACCGCGAACACCGAAAATTTCTGGGATTTTCTCTGTCACTCTAATGATGCCTCCGTTGGAATAAAAGAGACAAATCCCCGAGTCGGAGCGGCCAGGATGCTAAAAAACATCTGAGAATGCGTTTTATTGTCTTGGTGATAGCTATGGTATGTTCAGATATATTTGAACACCATGGCTTCTCTTCTCCGACATCTACGTTGGATCAGTATACTCAATGCAAGCATATCAAAAGACCGGGATTCATAGCCGGTGACACAAAGATATACAAATAATTATACGTTTACAATTAGGTACATTAATTCTATCTAAATAAGAAATAAGTTATATTTCGTCACGCAGGATATCAGTATGCTTGTCCGGTAGAACAAATGAATATTGCACGGCGATAATTTTATGTCAGCATTCTCTATTTATTATGCATATCACTTGCTCATTTGCTTTTGACATACTCATGCGTTCATGACAGTTGTGAAGTAGGCCATATTAAATGATAGGGTATTGTAAACAAATATTATAATACAGGGTGGAAAAAGATTTTGGGTCAGTGAGGGCCGCTACCAGATCCAGAGTAGCGACGCGAAAATGGTTTTTAGAAGACCTTCCCTCGATTTAAATTAATGAATATTGGCGTTTACAGATTTTGGATAAAACACACAGGTTGCGTGAAAATGGTAATTTTTGGCAATTTTTTTTTGATGCCATTCGAGACTGTTTTTGTCAGGATCAAACCTTGTATGGGGCCAAAAAATTTTTCGGCTAGAAAAGCCGCAAAACGTGATTTCAAATTTCCATACAATTAGTATGAAAATTTTAAATTATTTTTTTCACGCTTCATTTTTCGAAATCGATTCCATTCCTATCCAGTAGGTACCAATAGTTTCCCAGGGGTCAAATTACGGCAACAATTTCGCGTAGCTACACGGGATCTGGTGGCTGCTCCTGCTGACCCAAAATCTTTTTCCACCCTGTATTTGTGACCGTGAAAATAAGTATTTAGCACCTCACTAATATTACGCCTTACTGTTACGTAGATGCTAACGTTAACTGAACAGCTCGCTAACTATTCACTTGCTTTCAGTATCAATGAAAGCTTTCACTCTTATTTTACGAGGGTAAGTTTTTTTTTTTAACGCCGGTTTTTCTACTGACAAGTCTATTTGTGAAACTACAGCATAATAGCTTTGAAATAACTGTTATATGTTATCTGGAACAACTTTTGAGGGGCCAAATAAGACGAAAAATAGAACATAACTCAAAAAAAATTTATAAAATTTTCTCTTACAATTGACAGTTTAGCTACAATGGCACCCACTCGCACTTGGCCGCTTTTTTTTCTTGTGTTTACATAATTGACCCCATAATAAAAAAATATTCAAGAATAGAATAGAATAGAATACTTTATTGCAATAAACATTATAAGATAATTATTAGAATCCTCGTGCTGTATGGTGAAAGCAGTAAGAATACATTTGTCACCACCCCAACTTTTCCCGCGGGTATCGTAAGAGCCGACTAATTGATTAAAGTGTCACTGGCCATTCTTTGATAGAAGATGTTGGCAGCATCATCAATGTCATCATAATGGAAACATTAATGCGATCGCTAATCCGCTTGCCCAGCGTGGTGATTAATGTGATTATGGGCATTTCCTAATGCTTCTATACGCATAGTTAATAAGAGAGGTCAGCAGTGGAGTGAGATATGATGATGTCATGATGTATGTATTAGAATCATGATATTTAATCTTATATCACCATTTTGAAGTCAGCCAACATATTTCCGTTTTCTCTCGTCTAATATTCTCAATTGTTCCAGATGATGTCGCTACACCGGACAAGCACAAGTTCGACTCGCGGACGTACGTGAAACCCAAAAAGCGGGCGCAGCGGCCCAGCATACAGAACATTGTCGAAAACCCGCCTCAGAACAAATACCTCACGTACAACAAGTATTCCAACCCCCTCGGGCCTTTGAGCCCGATACTGAGGCTGAAGACCTTCAATGTTGAGACGGACACAGATAACAGCAATGCGATCAAAGAGTATGCGAGTAAGAGAAGGAGTTTGGTTAGCGAGGAGGAGCCGCAGGTGAGGCTATTTGACTACTTTCGGGTCAATACTTACTCGGGTATATACTTTTTGTTTATGTCCCGTCACAAAGGGGACAGTTGGATAGTTTGCTAGAAAAAAATCATCCAACTCGCTGCCTTGATTACGACGGCAAGAACGTACAAGGTTCTAAGTTCCTGATAAACCATTTAGCACTTTGCACCTTATATGATTTTGCCATAGATTAGTGGGGACCTACCATGGAGAGGCTGCGTATCTATAAAAATTCAAACTTTTGCTTTTTTCTGCTATTGAACTGTGATTTTAAGGGTGGTCACAATTAGAAAGTAACAATAGCAACATTAGCAACCAGTTTGCGCGACTTCGTCCCGTTTGATGTTAAAATATGAGTGATAATCGTGCGAGTTTCAATCAATACAACTATAGTCATAGACATAGAACGTTTAGTCTAGTGACAAAAAAAGGTAGTTGACCTATTTAGAATAGCGACGTAATAATACCAATATATCGGTAGGTTTGCAGGCCGAT
>JALPQI010016517.1:0-33844 GCA_025490895.1 Thaumatotibia leucotreta
AGAAACAAAAATTAACTTCTACTTTGTTACTTAAAAATCCTATGTTTAAACAGTCTAGAAGCAATAACTAAAATAAAAAGTTAAGAAATAGTAATTTAATTTTTTCACATTCCATACAATATAAAAAACATCAAAGGCGTTGAGCACCACTTTATAGTTCAAATAAAATTATGAAACTTGATATAGTTTATCAACTTAACAGATGTAACAAAATAAGGGGGTGCCCCATGGGAAAATAAAATAAATGTTTTTTTGGACCACCCTACCACACATTGTAAGTTGAAGATTCCGGGGAATAAAATTGGATACAGATTTTTCAATAATATTCGTATTTTTCTTTGCTAAAGTGTTCCCATATGTACATTTTAAAGTTTTGCACCAATAGTTCCGACCCCTACATATAACTTAGAAAATTGCAGAATAACATTTCGAACAAGGTAACCCATAGTAAAGAAATATTTGACAAGCAATGTGATTGTAAACAGTGCTAAGTGAACTCTGATTTAGTTTTACTAGGGGCAGCTTCTTGTTTAAACTTAACTATTATATAATAATAACAAAAAACATTTACTATGACACATTTTGGTTGTGTAATTTTGACATACGATGAGAGGTGTGAGGGAAAAATGACAATTTCGGGAGTACCAATCAGGCCGTGCAGAAAAGTACAATGAAACTTAATTCCAGCATGGGTGCAGAAAAGTGTCACCTTCAGTTCAGTGCATAATTTTTATTTTAAAAAGCGCACTTTCTGAGCATATGTATTGTAAAATAAAATATTATGTAGGTCTCTGTTAAAGTTATCAAGTTTGAAAGATTAATTAATAATTGCATAATCTAAAATGTATCTATGTTTACATAATGTCATCAGCTCAAAGTAAATAAACGCCATGAGTATAAATAAATGACACAAAACTTAAATCCCATAACAAACGGCTCACTTATCCGCCAGAACCCCAATGACATTCAAAACGCAACTCTTCAAATCACCGCTAAGGTCCGTTCTAGTCTCCATCAACTTCTGCAAAGAATCCCCAACTTTCGCGTCTTTATAATCTAGCACAATCTGATTAACTTTGCTAGTAACATCGAGAAACGCTAGCAAATTCTGAACGACCTCTATCGGCATTTTCGCGCAATTCGTCTCAATTAACACTGACACGTGTTTACCGATCTCGGACTTTAAGATATGGGAAATGAATAGGTTTTCGATATCGATGTCCGGTTTATCTTTGAGGAAGTGGATTGCGAAGAGAGTGAGAGCGAGGATGGCTTCGTTCTGCATGAGCGAGTGGGATGCAATGAGCATGTTCACTAGGCACGATATGCAGCCGTCAACCTGGAAATTAATAGAATTTGAAGTTATATTTTCTGAGTTCAATTCAATTCAATTAATTTATTACAAATATATAAGCATTATAGTAGTATAAGACATAGAATTTGAAGTTATATTTTCTGAGTTCAATTCAATTCAATTAATTTATTATAAATATATAAGCATTATAGTAATCTAAGACACCAAGACGCTTACATAAAAGTCAAAATACACAACATAAACAAAAAAATATAGTCATTACCATTACAGTAATATGCAAAAAATATTCCTTAAAATCAATTAATTAAAAAAAACTGAGTTATGATAGTCAATATTGATAAATTTCCGATAGTAGTATGTTGTAAGTAGTGTAATTCCGAAATACACACGAAGATCACTCGTCATTACATCGTCTTTAAAAGTGTCTCTTTTCGAAATCATCTAGCGTTTTTTGACATTCGGAATGACCTCAATACAGCTTAGTAGGATTGTAAGTTAAAGTTTTAAAAGGCACTTCTCCTATAAGAAGCCTAATTAATAAACTGAATAATTGTTCTGAAATTAGAGTTGCAAAGTGACCGTTATTTTCAATAACTGACTGACAATTAATATTATAAATGACCGTACATTGATGACATCTAAGGTTTATCTTGATTTAGAGCAATAAAAAAATCTGAATACTCAGACGGGAAATTAACGTCAGTAATGAGAGTTGCAAAGTGATGACGGTCAATTCTTTACCGATGTTTATTATAAAGTAATTAAGATGTGAAATCGAATTGGAGATCAAAAATGTAAACAAATGGGATACCACCACAAAAAAATAATCACGAGAGGGGGGTAATCTAAAATCATTCAAATACTTATAAAAAATGCGTATTAACCGTCACTGACGGTACGTGGAATTTGTAAATATTTTACAAATTTTTAATACAAAACATTAAGCGAAATATATAATTTTTTTTAATGATATATTTCGCTACTTTGAATAAAATGTAAGGTGTTTAATTTATACTACTGGCAATGATAAGAAATCTTAAACATTTGGTTCGCAGTTATAACAATAACTAGTTTATTCGTAATTTAATACGGTAGCTACACTAAGAACCATTTAAGAGGGTTCGCATTTATAACTATGTACTTCAAAAATCAAAACAAGAGGGTGAACCAACTGACTGTTTATGAATTCTTAAAAACTCCTAAAATTTAGCATTACAGAGTACATTACTACAGATTTTAGTATTTTTACCTACAAAACAATCATTTTCATATTTTAATCGAAATAGATTCGATCGTAACTAAAATGAAGACTGGAATTCGTCCCCCGACTATCCTAAATATTAAAGTAACACGACATTCGTTTTCAAACATTGATTGTGTTGATTATTTACATCATTCTAGCAAATTTTCTAGGTTTTATTTGTGTAATTAGGAACCGTGGACACTCAGACGTATGTTTTTTACTGTCATATCCAAAAATATGTGAACGATTGTGATGCTTTGTGTATCGAACATACTTTGATTTTCGCGTATCTACATCTACACATAAAACAGTGTCTTAGGTTTAGTACCGGTAAGGATAGTTGTAAGTGTAGATATAAATAAAATAAAATAAAAAACCAATCTCATAATGCGACGTCAATTTACAAAGGTGTTAAAAACTACATTCGATATAAAACGTTTTATACCCCTGGAATGTCACTTTAACATTGATTTTGTAATTTCATGTCATTGTCATAGATTGTTTACATTTTTGATCTCGAATTCCATTTCAGAGCTTATATTTATCTACATCCGTATCATAATTTCCCTATTATATATTCAGAAGCAGTAATGTAATGACCTATATAAAGAGACCGGTGTCTGCGGCTGTATCGTAATGTCAACATTAAAGTACAGTGCATCATAATTTTAACATTAAAGTATCGGTGTCCGTACATTAATGTTAACATTACGAGGTCAACTTTTTTTTCTTTAAATATTTATTGTAGGACATTCTTACACAAATTGAGCGATTTCAACTGATTTGAATTGTTATATTTAGAGATATTTTACTTAGTGGATATCAACGTAAACAAAGATAAATTGTCATTCTAAACTTATGTTATGGAGATAGATAAAGTTATGTATGTGACTGTACATAATTAGGCATTAAACACTCGTGTGATCTTATTATGAAACTCGCCTACGGCTCGTTTCATAAAACCACACTCATGTTTAATGCCTCTTATTATGCGCCAGCCACATAAATAACTATTATTGTGTATGGTTTCCGTTAATAAAGTGCTAAAAAGTGGGAAGTAGCTACAGCAGTAATAACCAAGTATTTTAACTGATATTGACGTTAATGTCCCGTCTGAATATTCCGATTTTTTTATTGCTATAGATCAAGTCGGTCCGGTCTTAATGACTTGTCATCACTTCACTACATAGTATAAAATAAAGTCACTTTTTCTGTCCCTATGTCCCTTTGTACGCTTAAATCTTTAAAACTACGTCACGGATTTTGATGAGATTTTTTTTTATAGCTAGAGTAATTCAAGAGGAAGGTTCTTATCTAGGTATAGTAACCGTGCGAAGCCGGGGCGGGTCGCTGGTTTATAATAAATGGTTGGTTATTGAAAATAACGGTCACTTTGCAACTCTAATTTCAGAACAATAATTCATTTTATCAATTAGACTTCTTACAGAAGTAACTATTTACAGCCGTATTCATAAAAAGTTAGAGGACTGTTGAAGGGTCCTTCAGAGACGGATGTCAAAAAACGTTATTCATAAACGTCAAATAGCGCTAATCAGTCCCTCAACAGTTCATTATCTCATGCTCAAGTTACGAGCTCGTGCACCCTACTTTATCTCCTCATTAAGCCTTATTTTACAAGATGGCGGCCAGAATATCGAACAGCTGTTTTTGACATGAGCGCAAGTCGAGATGTTTTTAACTGGATCCGCGCCTGGCCGAAGGTTTGAGCTAATCAGCCAAGTTTTTCTTATTCTTGATTATACATTCACATGCATTGATTTTTACGATAGACTCTTTTGCGATGTAAAATAAGAGTAACAACATATACCTACAGCTACAAACAGTATGTCAGTGGTTAAAAAAAGCTTTTACGCAACTGTCGTCATGCGTAGAAATTCATATCTAATTTAACCTATACACGGTGCAGAAAATTCTTTCAGACTCCTAAGTGGTGAAGTCGCCATCAGATATATTGAGAAAATGAATGTACTTACGTGAACCAATTTCCGTGACAGTATATTTAACAGCAGCCGATTAAAAATGCCGTGTGGTGACGGCAGTATGAATACCTACATTTGTCATCACCTCAACTCTTTGTGTGGGTGTCGTAAGAGTCGACTAAGGACTATTATTTGATAGAAGATTGATGATGGGCAGCAACGTCATCATAGTGGACACGTTACTGCGATCGCCAACCCGCTTGGCCAACGTGGCGATTATGGGCATTTACCTCCTAATGCGTCTATACGCACAGTTAATAGGAGAGGCCTACGAGCAGTGGACTGAAATAGGCTGATGATGTGTGTGTGAATAAAAAATATGTAGGTTCTTCGAGAGGCATACAAGCACACCAACTTAGCAGTTATTATTAGCTATGGTACTTACATATAGCTATATCTATATTGGAGCATTTAACTAACCAGAGAACACAATAAACAGTCATACAGTATGCTCATATGCTTTGGTAGAAAAGAAAGCCTGTCAATGGTCACTCCAGTTGGTTGAATCCTCTACTAAGGGGATTTAAATAGGCAATCAAAGAAACTTGCATGTAATAAAAAAATAATATATATTGAAAGTCAAAAAATTTAACAATCCAGTGAATGAAATATAACTATGAAAATAATACTCGTAGAATAATTGATTCTGTCCATGACATTCTCATGCTCCCTGCATTTTTGATCAGGATTTTATGCAGCTGTATGGAATCTCTACAGCAGTTATATCAGCTGTCAGCTGTGCACATTCTGGCTTCAAATTCTGAAATTAAAAACAACTGATTAGAGTATATAGTTGCATTTTGATATTGTTAACTTGTGCCTGTTAAGGCTAATAAACCTTATGTTGAATACATAATGCCTAGCTTTTTAATTAAATTATGCACAATATACATCCATTGTACAATGAGCAAAAAAATTAAAAAAATGTACCTAAATTATTAACCAAAATTTAATTTCGTATAAATTCGTCATCAATGTGATTACAAAAGTAATAAACAAAAATTCCCTTTCAATTTCTTGTACTTATTCCCAAAGACCATGACCTCTGGTTAGAAATTGATACTTACTGTTTCGACACCAGTGCTTCTGCCAGTTGGACGGCCGGAGGCTACCCCTCATGTTACTCCACGGGCTGGGGCTTCTTGGTCTAAATTCTGACTTGTTTGCCGCTGAAGTTCCTCTTTCAATCTGAAAAATTACATACATGTAAATGATCAAATGTTTCTTTAAACTACTTTTTTTCCCTAAGTTAGATATGCCTTATATATTATATGATAACATTCCATGTAGCTTTTCATCTATTAGCTACATTTCAAGGATTATAAAGCAACCATAATAATTATTATCTATGAAATTTTATTATAAATACATTTGTTATGTTGCATAAATGCAATCCTGTCTTAACCCTTGATAGGGCACAGGTCTCAAAAACAACCACCACTGTGACAGTCTTTTTGTTGTATTTTTTTCTTAAGCATAATTTTTTGTACTACAGCATGGATAGAGGCTTGAATCCAGGATTGTTTTGAGTCTTGCCTGTTAAAGGGTTAACTATCTTCCCTTACACCCATGAAACATCAAATTAAAGTATAAATATAACTATTATAGGTGCTATATTTTGGATACTATGTTGAAACCATCTACCACTTTTTCATATAGTTGCCATTTCAATGTATATGTACCTAAATATTAATTTCATTATCTTTGAACTTAAGCTTTCCATATGCTTGATTAGAACATTAAACCTACAGTCATTACTTTTTGATTTAGCACAAATGAACATGTATGCATGTATGTATGAAATGTAGGTATGCAAAGTAAGGAAGTGTCTCACAGAAAAACAAATATAATAGCCTACCAATATACAACAATAACCTTAAAACTCGATGCACATACCTACACATGAATACAAACAATGACTTACCGCGTTTTTATTTTCCATCCAAAACACTTTCTTTTGCTAATTCTTGTAGCAACATGCGTAATAAAAATCGTTGAAAAGTTACAAGTAATAATTGCATAAACTTGTTATAAGTCCGTACAGAGCATAATTAAATCACATGTTTTTTACGTATCTTATCTTCTACGGTCCAATTTTCATTTCGTATCCTTGAATTCACTTTTAAGAATGAAATATATCATAAAATTGCATGTCGTAACATAAAATTTGCAATTTCCACTAACATAACAATGGCGATGCAATGGCGCCATCCGATCATAAGCTGTCAAATTAAAAAAAAAAGTAGTGATGTGCTTACATTTTTGAGCCATATTTGTCAAGACGGCAACATAACAAATCCAATCGGTAAATTAACGGCTTATTAGTTAATATAGGTTTAGTGAGCGTTTATGAATCAACATTTAGATAAACAGTTCATTAGGCTTAATCAGTGTATTAGTTAATGAACAGATCAAACCTCCATTAAGGAATTTTTATGAATACGGCTGTTAAACTTTAACTTACAACCGTAGCTGAAATGGGGTGCCCTTTCTCCAAAACGTGAACGAAAAAAAAGCTCCAGCGACGGTCTGTCGCTTGCTAGTTGACGGGCTACGGGTTCTGACTATAGGGATGGAGGTACAGACCTGTACATAATGGAGCCAATACGTCGGCAGTAGCAGCTTGGCGCTCCAGGCGAGCAGACGGTCTGTCGCTTGCTAGTTGACGGGAGTAGGGTTCTGACTATAGGGATGGAGGTACAGACCTGTACATAATGGAGCCAATACGTCGGCAGTAGCAGCTTGGCGCTCCAGGCGAGCAGACGGTCTGTCGCTTGCTAGTTGACGGGCTACGGGTCTGACTATAGGGATGGAGGTACAGACCTGTACATAATGGAGCCAATACGTCGGCAGTAGCAGCTTGGCGCTCCAGGCGAGCAGACGGTCTGTCGCTTGCTAGTTGACGGGCTACGGGTCTGACTATAGGGATGGAGGTACAGACCTGTACATAATGGAGCCAATACGTCGGCAGTAGCAGCTTGGCGCTCCAGGCGAGCAGACGGTCTGTCGCTTGCTAGTTGACGGGCTACGGGTCTGACTATAGGGATGGAGGTACAGACCTGTACATAATGGAGCCAATACGTCGGCAGTAGCAGCTTGGCGCTCCAGGCGAGCAGACGGTCTGTCGCTTGCTAGTTGACGGGCTACGGGTCTGACTATAGGGATGGAGGTACAGACCTGTACATAATGGAGCCAATACGTCGGCAGTAGCAGCTTGGCGCTCCAGGCGAGCAGACGGTCTGTCGCTTGCTAGTTGACGGGCTACGGGTCTGACTATAGGGATGGAGGTACAGACCTGTACATAATGGAGCCAATACGTCGGCAGTAGCAGCTTGGCGCTCCAGGCGAGCAGACGGTCTGTCGCTTGCTAGTTGACGGGCTACGGGTCTGACTATAGGGATGGAGGTACAGACCTGTACATAATGGAGCCAATACGTCGGCAGTAGCAGCTTGGCGCTCCAGGCGAGCAGACGGTCTGTCGCTTGCTAGTTGACGGGCTACGGGTCTGACTATAGGGATGGAGGTACAGACCTGTACATAATGGAGCCAATACGTCGGCAGTAGCAGCTTGGCGCTCCAGGCGAGCAGACGGTCTGTCGCTTGCTAGTTGACGGGCTACGGGTCTGACTATAGGGATGGAGGTACAGACCTGTACATAATGGAGCCAATACGTCGGCAGTAGCAGCTTGGCGCTCCAGGCGAGCAGACGGTCTGTCGCTTGCTAGTTGACGGGCTACGGGTCTGACTATAGGGATGGAGGTACAGACCTGTACATAATGGAGCCAATACGTCGGCAGTAGCAGCTTGGCGCTCCAGGCGAGCAGACGGTCTGTCGCTTGCTAGTTGACGGGCTACGGGTCTGACTATAGGGATGGAGGTACAGACCTGTACATAATGGAGCCAATACGTCGGCAGTAGCAGCTTGGCGCTCCAGGCGAGCAGACGGTCTGTCGCTTGCTAGTTGACGGGCTACGGGTCTGACTATAGGGATGGAGGTACAGACCTGTACATAATGGAGCCAATACGTCGGCAGTAGCAGCTTGGCGCTCCAGGCGAGCAGACGGTCTGTCGCTTGCTAGTTGACGGGCTACGGGTCTGACTATAGGGATGGAGGTACAGACCTGTACATAATGGAGCCAATACGTCGGCAGTAGCAGCTTGGCGCTCCAGGCGAGCAGACGGTCTGTCGCTTGCTAGTTGACGGGCTACGGGTCTGACTATAGGGATGGAGGTACAGACCTGTACATAATGGAGCCAATACGTCGGCAGTAGCAGCTTGGCGCTCCAGGCGAGCAGACGGTCTGTCGCTTGCTAGTTGACGGGCTACGGGTCTGACTATAGGGATGGAGGTACAGACCTGTACATAATGGAGCCAATACGTCGGCAGTAGCAGCTTGGCGCTCCAGGCGAGCAGACGGTCTGTCGCTTGCTAGTTGACGGGCTACGGGTCTGACTATAGGGATGGAGGTACAGACCTGTACATAATGGAGCCAATACGTCGGCAGTAGCAGCTTGGCGCTCCAGGCGAGCAGACGGTCTGTCGCTTGCTAGTTGACGGGCTACGGGTCTGACTATAGGGATGGAGGTACAGACCTGTACATAATGGAGCCAATACGTCGGCAGTAGCAGCTTGGCGCTCCAGGCGAGCAGACGGTCTGTCGCTTGCTAGTTGACGGGCTACGGGTCTGACTATAGGGATGGAGGTACAGACCTGTACATAATGGAGCCAATACGTCGGCAGTAGCAGCTTGGCGCTCCAGGCGAGCAGACGGTCTGTCGCTTGCTAGTTGACGGGCTACGGGTCTGACTATAGGGATGGAGGTACAGACCTGTACATAATGGAGCCAATACGTCGGCAGTAGCAGCTTGGCGCTCCAGGCGAGCAGACGGTCTGTCGCTTGCTAGTTGACGGGCTACGGGTCTGACTATAGGGATGGAGGTACAGACCTGTACATAATGGAGCCAATACGTCGGCAGTAGCAGCTTGGCGCTCCAGGCGAGCAGACGGTCTGTCGCTTGCTAGTTGACGGGCTACGGGTCTGACTATAGGGATGGAGGTACAGACCTGTACATAATGGAGCCAATACGTCGGCAGTAGCAGCTTGGCGCTCCAGGCGAGCAGACGGTCTGTCGCTTGCTAGTTGACGGGCTACGGGTCTGACTATAGGGATGGAGGTACAGACCTGTACATAATGGAGCCAATACGTCGGCAGTAGCAGCTTGGCGCTCCAGGCGAGCAGACGCGGCGCCTCCCCCGCTGCGCCCGCGTGTTCGGCGCCGCCCCAGCGGCTGATGGCCTCTAGCGAAGCCCTGTCGCTTGCCAGCTGCCGAGCTACCCGTTCTAACAATAGCAATGATGACTGTAGTTAATAGTACATTTCGATGCAAGTGCAAAAAAAAAATTTTCGACGAGGGTGAAAGCTGGAGCCCGAGTGAAACGAGGACGACAATCACCTGAGTTAAAAAGAAGTTTTTACACGTGTATCGAACAACTTTTTTCATAACAAGTGCCTTAAAAAGAGAAATTAACGCACGCGAAGCGTGCGCAAAGTTTACTTCTCCGCACTAGTTAGGAAAAATATTTGTTTTAGTACAGATGGTGCCTTTTTAGGCTCTAGTACGAGAAGTGGCTCATTTTACGTCAGGTGTAAAAATTCGGAGGGCCATCTGTCCTAAAAAACATCGTACGAGACACGTGCAAAAACGAAATCTGTAACTCGTGTGTCGATTTAAAACACGTTTCGGATTTCTTGATTTTCGCACTTGTCGTAATGTACTAATTTAACATTACGCACGACATACTTAATACACGAAGAAATTAGTACTAAGATGTACATTGCTGTAATTTTTGTACAGAACTTCATTTAATAAATTGAAGTGAACTTAAAAGAGTAGGTCATTTGGCAGTACTCAAACGTGACGTCACTTTTGAGTATTCCATATAAGATTCCATAGTGGTGATCGTTTTGACAGTTCGCTGCTAACTATTTATCAATTTATTTTAGGAGCTGTGTCACTTTTAGAAACACTCATGTAGCGGGAAATAAAAAAAATATATTTTCTTCGGTCAAAACGATGATTACTCATAAAATAAAACTATGAAAACGGATAAACTCGCGTATATTAATTAACTTCATCCTGACGTTTCGATTCGAACACTTTACAAAGTGAGCCCGCAGACTACGAACCCTGTAAAGTGTTCGAAAGGTCGGGATGAAGTTAAATTTAATTAATATACGCGGGTTTGTACGTTTCTGTAGTTTTATTTCATAAAAAACTTAATTTCAGTCAGGTTTGTAACGACAATAAAACACTATAATTCAATAATAACTCGGTTTTGGTGTTAATTTTACAAAATAGCGACATTAATATAAAAAAGTCGAAAAGTTTAAATTCCTAAAAATATCGTACTTAATTATCGTTACAAACCCGACCGACATTAAGATCTTTTCATTTCACGCTAATTGAATATCCCTAAAAATTAAAATGCCCTGATAGCTGGGTTCAATTCGATCTTTGGCTCGTAACAATGTTTCTCAAAAAACTTATGTAGGTACCAAGTATCAATTGATATTCAAAAGTACTTAACGGTGAAGGAAAACGTCATAAAGAGGCAAGTGCAAAAATACATATCGAAAAAATCCAGTGTATGTTTAAATTACGATATTCTCATTTTATAGAATTAAAATGCACTGAGACATATTTATGAACATTTTTAAATGCCTACGCCTTATTTTGCCTTTGACAACTGCGAAGAAATTTAAGGATGGATAAGAAGTTTCCAACAAGTATTGGGTCAGCGTTGGGACTGCGCAAAATAGGCACGTTTGATATTTGTTGAAGATTAATAATCATAATACAAGTTTTCGAACAAAACTAGTGCATGTGTTGTCCTATTAACTCACTTGGTGTCACCACCATCAATGTGATTACTAAAAACTAACTTCTCATTGTTGTTAAACTTTATTAAACACTTAACTAATTCTATTCGGCGTATTATTCCCTCAGGTTATGGGCACAGAGAGGAGTTGCGGAAAATTACCATAATACAAAACAATACAATACATTAATAGATACATACCCTGGCCATCGACCAGCATTCTGAGGGCAGCCAGCAACTTATAGGCGACGTGATGATCTTCCACGTGAGGTAAGGCTTTCAAGAGAATCGGCGCTGCCCTGCAAAATAGTAGATTGCGTCACAAGGGTTCAAAATTATATATTTCCGGCGAGGGTGTTCATTGAAGCCGGAATGAAGTAATCCATAACGTGGAATCTTGAGAGTAATGAGGACTTCAAACCTCAACGTCCAAGACGAAAATAATTTTGATACCATATGACACATACTGCTTTTTACATCACCTTACAAAAATTATATTCTATTTACGTAGGTATACATTATTTATACAAATAATCGATTATAAATAAATCGTAATCGAATATGAACGTGGTATTACGTATTTTCATATTTCATTGTTATTTTTTACGTTGGCAATAGAAAGTCCTTGAACAGAAAAGTGCCACTTTATGCACTCCTAGCAGCGAAGAATAGTACATTGTGCATCAAGGGAGGTAAGTACGGAATTATTAACGAGAGTGTTAGAAGTCCGACGCCGTTAGGCGGAGGGCTTTTATGACTCTAGTTAGTATTCCGCTTACCGACCGTGATGCATACAATGTTTTTCACCACACTTGCCGATAAAAAAATAAGTTTTAAGAAATAACATTATTAAATGACGGACTGACATTTCTACTACTCCCTAGGGAATTTCACTTTTCTATTACTCCCGCTGCGCGCGCAAACAATGGCGCGCTTAGGCAGCAAGTGTGATGAAAAAGTATACGAATAAGAGGTGTGAAAAGTATCTATCTATACCAATCGTCAAAAAAATGTAAACAAATATGGCTGACATTCCATAGCATTTGACGCCTTTGACACATATCGTGAAACACGTTCGAGATTTGAACTAAAAATATATCTGAACTCAAAGTACTGCATAAATAAAAAAAATCGTTGAAATTTGAACTCTAACAGCAATCAATAGAGTTCCATTTTATAGCGGCCATATATGGCTTCCTATTCAGTAAGGTAAGGGGTTAAGATTTTAAGTTCGTAATAAAACCAAGATTGTGTTCTAAAAGTGCGTTTTTAGGTTTATTTATTTTTTGATTTTGCCGAATAGTATAAATCATAATTTATTTGCAGAAAAAGGGTCAATATACAGGTGTTAAAGTAAATATGGATATGTTCCACCTTCTTCAGCTGTTCACAGACAGCATGCAAATTCTTACATCCTACATATCGCTCCTCCTGTAAAAAACTGTCATAACACAAAAAAATGCAAAAATTAACTAATGATACAAGATAAATCCATTTTTTTTTCTTTATAATCTACAAAAACGCCATATCCTTAATTCAAAAATTCGCGGTCAGAGGGCACTTGTGTCGGTTTGATCCGGAGCTATATTCACACGCCACCAATCTACAACAGTGCCATAACAGAGCTTGCCGCAGTCGGACGCGTGTCAGTGCGGGTGAAAACCGTCATAAGCTGTTATGCGACTTTATTGCAGGTAAGTGCACACACTGTTTCATATAATTAATCTGTACAAAACTGTTGTAAGTCAGAATATGACTCTTTTCGTTTAACGATTTAGTTGTGTTTTCTAATACTGAATGTAAAAAAAAGTCATATCACAGGATATGTCATTTTTTCATAGAGTAAAACATTTTTTTCGTTTGTGTCTATTGCAGTATACAGTCATATCATATGTTATGTCACTTTTTTGCATTAGTCAATCATACGTTGTGTGTTCACTTTATGATCGTTTTTCGTAGAAATTGTTGTAATCCTAAACGATTTATTTAATCTCAATAAATGTGATAATTAAGGTTGATAAAAAAGACACAATGTGCCTATGATTATAATTTTTAAATACCTAGGAGTTTACTGATCTCAAAATTTCATTAAGACTTATATTGGTAACATTGTGATATTGTTAGTGCCTTACAATTACCCACCACAAGTCTCTTTAGACTTATTTATACCCCTATTTAAGAAAAGAATTTTGTAAAAAAAAATACCGCTAGAGTGTTGGATTGTGATTATTATAAGTTTGATGGTAATTTTTATAGGTATTATTATATAAAAGTCTTTTTTTCCAAATGTGAAAAACTGTCATAACATATGACTTTTTTCAGTAAATAAAATAAATAAAAATGATAATGTATCACAACCCATTTTTTTATTTAATTAACCTAATAGTTAAGTAAATTTTACAGTAGTGTGAAAATTAAAAATAATTGTAAGTATTACCATACATTCACAAATTAATCGAATACCGAAATAAAAACTTTAAATGCAATTTTCTCGAAATACGTTTTTTTGTGTTATGACCGTTTTTTACAGGAGGAGCGATATGTACAGTAACAATACCAGTTATTTACAGTAACTAAAGTTAGCCATACCTAAAGATTTTGCTGCACTCGTCTGCTATACTCTAAAAATTCCTTGGTACTATAAAAACAGTGCCCTATCAGAAAACTCGTTAAAGCCTGCTCATATTTTGTACCGTTCAGCAGTTTAATTCTATCAGGCAAGCTATTATATAAAACTATGCACATAAATGGTCGCGCACCGTGCGGTTTCAGAGGAACTTCCTCCCGCGGACGGTCCGTCTGTGGAATGAGCTCCCTGCCGAGGTTTTCCCGTTGGACTACAGTATGGGGTTCTTCAAAAGAGGAGTGTACAAGTTCTTATTGGGTCGGCAACGCGCATGTGACACCCCTGGGGGTTGCAGGCGCCCATAGGCTACGGTGACTGCTTTCCATCAGGCGGGCCGTATGCTTGTTTGCCACCGACGTGGTATAAAAAAAATATATATATTATACACGTTTTTTTTGTAAATGGCTAAATAACAACGCGGTTGGTGTAAAAGATTTTTATACTGTGATCTCTGACTAGTTGAGGAAAAATCAGATCTCATTTTAAACTGCTCTGGGCGATTCCTTACAATTAAACATGCTTTTTTTATATATAAACATGGCAGCGGCAAAATATTAGTTTTTTAAAGAGTGGCTGGCAATTATCATCTGGCCATGCTTTCATTGATAGCATATATACATACCTGCCCTTCTCAGCAGCTATCTTCTTATTGGCCGGCGAAACCGTAAGATTCCTTAACGCTGAAAGTGCCGCGTGTTGCACCTTAGTCACTGTGGCCAAGTCGATAGAGTGCGTTTTGCCTTGCTTCAACTCTAGCCCCAAGTTGTGATGGTATTCGAATATGTCTGAAAAAAATATTACAATGTTAAAGCCAGGGACCAGAACTGGTATTTTAGAAAAAAACCTTGAAATGGCCCAATATTTTTAAATGTTTTATACTCTTAATGTACAACTCAATTTTTATGTAATTTACAACTCAATTTGTATAACAAAATAATCGTATTTTTTTTGTATGGAGGAAATACCGGTTTCCGGCCCCAGGTTTAGTAACTTATCTTATCCCACCAAAGGCGAAGCGTTGAGCTATCAACTATTTTCTCGCCCAAGAAATAAACAAAAGATAGTATAGTAAGTGACTGATATATTCAGAGTTGGTCACTATTTGTTGGAACCCTAAAAACGGACGGTTATTAACGCCTTGGGCTGATGAGGGCAACTATCTCGCATTAATTACAACAACATCATCAGCCTATGTTAGTACACTGCTGGACGTAGGCCTCTCCTATTAACTATGCGCATAGACGCATTAGGAGGTAAATGCCCATAATCGCCACGCTGGGCAAGCGGATTGGCGATCGCAGTAATGTGTCCACTATGATGACGCTGCTGCCCATCACCAATCTTGTAAAATGGTCAGTGACACTTCAATCCCTTAGTCGACTCTTACGAC
The DNA here is from genome assembly GCA_025490895.1 of Thaumatotibia leucotreta. NCBI lineage: Eukaryota > Metazoa > Arthropoda > Insecta > Lepidoptera > Tortricidae > Thaumatotibia > Thaumatotibia leucotreta. The sequence continues at coordinate 15,455 of JALPQI010016517.1, forward strand.
ACCCGCAGGAAGAGTTGGGGTGGTGACAAATGTATTCTTACTGCCGTCACCACACGGCTTAATTACAACATGAAACGTTAAATTATCTTCATACCAAGCAACATGACTGTCTATTGATATATAATTACCGAGCAGCCGGTCGAATATGTTAGTAGCCATCATGGCGGCGCAGTAGTCGTCTTGCCGCGCGAAGTTGCCGATAGCGAGTACGGCAGCGCACAGTAACTGCGGATGCGACGATTGAAGCCAACGCACTGTGGTCGAATACACTGCTCCGTGGCCTTTGTCGTAGAGGATGTGCATTGCTTTGTCTGTGAACGACAAACATTAACCCCCTTATTCATAAACGTTTCCCACAATGTTGTAACAGGTGTGCTTACCATAGAAAAAATTGACTGCGAAAGACTCTGGCTTCCTCTGGATTGCCGGTCCAACGTGCTTCCAAATACACCAGACGACCTTCCGTGAATCACAGCGAATTTAGTCAATGGTATTGTGAAACTAATCACTAGCGACATCTGTACTTAATGTTTCGAAACTTAAGCCATTCAAAGACGTGTGTGTGTGTGTCATAAACGTTTGTGAACTTATCAAACCGCTAACAATTGGTTGTCCCTTTTGGTCTTAACAATGTGTCCATAAGAGCAAAAAGGGACAAACAAAGATTAATGGCTTGTTAAGTTAACAAACGTTTATGAATAAGGGGGTAGGTTATTATCTATGAAATTGGTATTTTGTATAAAAACTAATTTTCATAAATTCCCAAAAAAACGTTAGATTTTTTCCGACATTTTCATCGTTAATTATATACACACTACAAGTACCTATTCAATTGCTAATACGAGGCCTACAGCGAATGCGAGGCCTGCGCAAGGCCTAGAGTCAAACATGAATGCATTCACTTCTAGTCAACACAACAACCAATCAATCCCAAGCTTGTTTAACAACACCATCCTTGGAGTCCGTAGCCCACAGTTGTAGACACTATTACATTGCAGCTAATGCGATGTGCAAGGCCTACAGTCAAACATGAATACACACCTCAATTACCAGTAAATCGCAAGCTTGTTTAACAACATCGTCAACGTCGGAGTCCGAGGCTCGCAATTCCCGCGAAGCCTGCACAAGGCCTATAGTCTTACTATTCCATATCACATCCGCACCCATCAAACTTCCAACGCATCCCACCCACAGAGCTATAGAACTAATTAATAACTTTTTAGTTACGATTCAAAATGCCGACATTTTCTCTGATAGATGGCCACAAAAAATTAACCATTACCTTAATACCTGCTACTGTACCCTATAATTTTTCCTTTTCATTATTTTGACATAAAATGTTATTCCTATTAGAATTATGTTAGCTTATAGATAATTCCACATGTAATGTCTTGGCGTAAGCTGTTTTTTACATGGTTGTTGAATAAAGAATAGTCAAACATGAGCCACTTACCTCCAGTTAGCACGATGACCAGTAAATCGCAGGCTTGTTTAACAACACCGTCCACCTCGGAGTCCGACGCCCGCAGTTCCCGCGAGGCCTGCCTTTGCAGTAAGGCTTCAAGTCTTGAGCAAACGTGTTGGACGCCTTCTTGACGTGCTAGGAGTGTCTTCACTGACTCTGTTTTGTTCAAAGAATAATACAACTGAATATTTTATTTGATTATGTGATTTATTTTGTAACCTTATGTCCCAGCATAAGATGGAATTAAATATATCCAGTTTTATAATATCTACTGTACCCTAACCTTTTGACATATAAAATTTTGCATTTGAATTGAATAACTGTATTCTGAGCAAATGAATACTTTGAATCTTTGACATTAAAAGCAGGGATTTTTCTTCATACTCAAAGGTTAACTGGAAGAAATCCCTTACCTTTGTAAGTTTGTACCTATCTAAATTGTTATGTGTGTATTTTTACCTGTGTTTTGTGTATAATAAAGAATTTACATACATACATAAAACGGATCTAATTTCGCATTGTTTTCTTTCTTTCATATATAAATTCCTTGTTGATGGAGTAATTTAAAAATACGATGCTGTTAATTACATTGAATATTGAACAGTACTTAAAGAGGATAACTCATTTTAAAACATTGTGGTATTTCAAGGTTTTCCTACCTTGGGCTTGTGCATAAATCACGCGAGGTCCTATAGGGGGGGAGGGGGTCCAAGAAAACATCACGAAAGATCACGGTAGGGGAGGGGGGGGGTACAAGGAGACCTCACGTGTATTTTTCTACGATGAACAAACTAATAAATATTGTGAATTTAGGCTAGAAAACGTGAAAAGTTGAATGAGAAAAATACACGTGAGACTGCAAGGGGTGGGGGGGGGTGCTAGCCAAGAAACTCACCAAACATCACCATGGGGGAGGGGGGTCAAAAAGTAGCCGAAAAAACCTCACATGATTTGTGCATGAGCCCCTTGTCTTGATACCTCACTGGGATTTTGATATGTAAACACTAAACATTATCTTTTTCAAATTGTTTTCAAGCACTAGGGCCAATAGGGTTTATATCAAAAATTACAAATGAATAGCATTCACCACTTTTTTAGAGAAGAATTTTGTATGACTAAAATGACTAGTCCAATGACACCATTTCAGACTGCTTTTGGCAATGAGGTAAAGTGGTTTGAATTGTAGTATGCTACAGGAATGGTTGATAATACATATCATGGGACATTCTTAATTAAAAAACCTGATTATTTAACTTACCATGTTCTGCCTGTAAGAGTAAATGGTCTAGGCACAATTCCGAAATCTCCATGTTAACTGTCTCTCGTAATACTTTGAGGACCAACAAATTAACATCTTCGCTGAACAAGAACTCCGGAGTATTATCATTCACCACACTGAGGATAAGCAGAGCGGTAGACACCAGGTCATCATCCATGTCCTCGCTTTCTAGCTCCGCCTCCAAGATCCTTTGCACGAGATCTATCATGCCACTCTCCACCAATGACTCTGTAAACTGCTGCCCACCAATGGCATAGTTTAACAATGTTTTACATGTAAATATTTTTATTTCACTCAAATTGTTGTCGTCCAAAGTTGTTTTGAGTAATTTTGTTAATATATTTACACCATGGTCCAGGACAAATTTTCGTGATGTGTCACAGTCACAGCACAAGTTTCCGAGTGCTCTGCAGCATTGTTTAAGAAGTTCTAATTTGTCTGTGGTTACATCCTTTGCGACCATGTCCAATATTGGTACTATAACATCTTTCTTTGCGAATGTTTCCCTTTTATCCTCACATTTCGCTAGTTCAGAGATCGCTTGTACTGCCAGTGTCACGATTTCATGGTCGCTGTTCTTTAGTAAGGCCGTGAGACAATTAGAAACATCGTATTCGTAGTTTTTTCCTACCTTGATTATATCGTTCAATTTTGCCTTCAAGTCGTTAACGTTTGTTATATTTTGGATAACCAGCGTTTCAAGTGAGTTTGATTTCTTAGCAGAAGGGCCTGAAATATAAATTAAATCAGATTTAATAAAGATTTTGACTGTAAACATGATCATTTGAGAGTGCTGAAAACAACATACCGTCCATAGTGTTAAATGAATGAAAAACACAATCCTGTGATGGTGAAGGTTACAGAAGTCGCTGGGCTATTATATTCATAGTTTCAGAAATAAAGTTATACCGAAAATGCAAGGAAAACCTAAAAGTGTAGAAATTAATTCCCACCGCAAAGCGATTAGCGTTTTGACAGCTATGAAGAGTATTTTCGGATGCTTAACTAACTTTGCAAACTACTTCGAGTTTTATTTTCTGAAATTTACTATTACTCGTTTAAGTGGTGACTAATCACAAAATAATTTATTACAATGTACACACTATTGTACAATATTCAAATTTGAATTTAAATAAAAATATTACATGCTTAGAAACTTCATTTGCTAATTTTGTACGGGGCAAAAATGCCTCGGTCGGCGGCGGCGGCGGCGGCGGCAAATCGGCAATCAATTTTATTTCAATTATCATGAATTAGGTCAGCTAATGGCTATTTCAGTATTTATTTTCCCCTATAGTTTCCCGTACAAACATCCAATAACTTTTTCGTGCTCTTCCTTTACTTTCTTTTTCCAGCTATATCCAATTTGGGATTATAATATTTATAATAGACAGTAGGTACCTAATACTTAGGTAGATACAGTAGGATATTTCTGTCTTCAAGTCAATAGTAATATTGGGTGTCCCTAGAAGTGAAAATACCCATATAAGTAAGCGCGCCTTCCTGCCGAATGAACTTAATTTATGCAGAGCATATCCCGTTATCAGTGTTGCAGATTCATTGAAAACGCTAGGGTTGGCACTTTACGTGATAATTTTAGTATACCTACCTACGTATATAATATGACATGATATTTGAAGTTGTTAACAAAATAAAAGCTCATTTCACCCCGTAATAAAAAAAACGTTATATTCCTTTTTTAGTCTACAATATGTGATAGCGTCATTTATTTGTCAAAATTGATTTATGACATAATGTAATTCGTTCTCTTAATATATAGTTAAAATCATGAATTTCCTCATTGACCACGCATAATTTTTCGGGTTTAAGCTGGAGCTGATGGCGAAATTAGAAGTTACCCGAATGCGACGTGGAAATTGTTCGTGAATTTTATAACTTGTACAAATAACAGTATATAAATAAGTTTAAAAAATGTACCTACATACTTACAGTATTAATTTTGCGAATAAGTACTTAGTTAATCATTTTAGACAATAGTTTCTTTTAAATAAAATGTTCGGGTTTTTCTGTTTCTGATAAAAATAAAGTAAGTACATTTGTGCCAATGCATCATAAATTTTAAAGTAAAAAAAGTCTTCGATTCTTATTAAAACATGTTGACATATACATACAAGTATGACGATTGTTGGGATGAAGTCGTTAAAGTGTTTACAAAATATACAATAGAGTGTGAAAATGAATGGAGAAATAGGGAAATCAACTGCCCATGCAATAGCCAAACATCACAATTAAGAAAAATGCTAATGAAAATATTTCCTCAAAAATGGAACCTTTTGTGACAACCCTATGACTCAATTTCAATGAATCTGCAACATTGATAACGGGGTATGATGCAGAGACTACATTATTTTTTTTAACCTAGAAACTGGCCGATGGCCTACGAACGCGAATTTTAAATCCACCTCTGTCACTCCAACAAAGCGTCATAGAGTGAACGACGAGGAAGAAGATAAAGGAGAGGATGGAGGGAAGTTCGCAGTAGCACCTACGCCTGGGTGCTTATGCTTATACAAGTTGCCAATCGCTAACGCTTAATCGTCAATCGTAAACGAAAAACAGCTAACTGTTCTTGTCGCACTAATGTGAAAGAGTGACAGAGAGGGAAAACTACGATACACTACTAAGCGCAAGTGATTGGCAACTTGGCTAAGCACCCTGGACAGGTACCTACCTTCGGTGCTTACGTAGCCTAGTTAGTGCCTACATAATCTACCTCAACTATAGCTACGTTCAAAATTTCATTCTGCGATTATTATAAAAACCGGCCAAGTGCGAGTCGGACTCGCGCGTAAAGGGTTCCGTACCATTATCAATTTATTATTATAAATAAAAAATACAGTTAAATCAACCTACCTCAAAAACTATAGGAGATAATTTGATCAAACCAAAAATCATTGATAGAGTTTATTAATGTGCATAACATATATTTTTTTCAGAATTTTATATCGCGTAGTTTAAAAAATAGAGGGGGGGGGGGGGACACATTTTTCAGACTTTGAGAGCTGATATCTCGAAAACGATTTGCTTAAATAAAAATGTGATGTATAAACCTTCATATCATTTTCAAAGACCTTTCTATTAATACCCCACACGCTTATGTACAACTAAAAAAAAATTTCTATCCTTCAGTTACATGTATGGAGGGCCCCCACCCCAATGGTTTTTTTTACAATTTAGTATCATAATCCTGTAGCGGTTCATACAACACATATCCTTACCAAATTTCGTTACTGTAGCATTTATAGTTTCCAAGTAAATCGGCTGTGACAGACGGACAGACGGACAGACGGACGTGACGAATCTATAAGGGTTCCGTTTTTGCCATTTTGGCTACGGAACCCTAAAAAGGTAGGCGTACAAATAATAAAATAACCTCGTAAACAAACCGCAGCGTCATAAACGATTTACCTTGCTGAAGCCACATTTCCTAAACAATGGACGTTCGTAAATAAATTCCTTGTAATTTATGAGAACGAAAAATGTTAACTGCTTAGTGTAGGTACAGTCGCCATCAGATATATTGGAGCGGCCACGGTCCTCAAAAATATCTGAACACGCAATGCATGAAAAATATCAGGATGCTTAGCCAAGTTACCAATCGCTAACGCTCAATACCGTATCGTAGTTTTCCCTCTCTTTCACTCTTTCATGTTACTGCGACAAAGTTAGCTGCCTTTCGTTTACGATTGACGATTAAGCGTTAGCGATTGACAACTTGTCTAAGCACCCTGCCTGCAAGTAATAATTAAAGGTATGGGAATGACAGATTCATACGAAAAGTCACGTGACCATTTCCATACATTATTTTGGTCATGTGACTTATCGCTTGTCGTATACGATTGTAGAATGGCATCTTGGATAGGCCTTGCAGCGACCACATAGGTATCCCAATATGTACCTACAACTTTTTGAGAATTGCTCTAAAAAGCGTTGAAAAGGTTAAACTATAGGACCTCTGTGTGGTGACGGCAGTAAGAATACATTTGTCATCACCCCAACTCCTTCTTCGGGTGTCGTAAGAGTCGATTAAGGGATTGAAGTGTCATTGACCATTAATTATTTGATAAAAGATTGATGATGGGCAGCAGCGTCATCATAGTGGACACATTACTGCGATCGCCAATCCGCTTGCCCAGCATGGCGATTATGGGTATTTACCTCCTAATGCGTCTATACGCATAGTTAATAGGAGAGGCCTACGTCCAGCAGTGGACTATCATAGGCTGATGATGATGATGTAGGACCTAGGGGGGCTGTCATGCAGTCATTATTAAAATATTGTAGATTCTTCCATGGCATAAACAACGTGATTGGTCAACGATTAATGCCTCAATTGTCTCTGCGCCAGTAATTGTAGTAATTAGTTATATTTGGTTCCTGCGGGTTCGAAGCGGTTCTTAGGACGCTCGAACGTGATACTTCCTTGTCCAATTATTTATGTAAAATAATAGAAATCAATTATTTATACAAAATAGAATTTAAAATAATAGATACAGGGGTGCTGGGTAACCACATGGCGACGACTCTGGTAGTAGGAAAACCTATCAATTATTTTATATAAATAATTGAACAAGGAAGTATTACGTTCGAGCGCCCCTAATGCGACTCAGCGGCCCTACCGCGAACCTCGAAATCCGCAAATTTCGACAATTTGTGTCTCTCAGTCTAATGACATGACGCCTCCGTTGGAGTGGCAGAGAAAAATCCTCGAAATTTACGAATTTCGAATTGAACATCGAGCTCAGCTTTCGCGGCTGATGCCTGCACCCCTCGGCCACTCGGTCTTAGCAACCATCAGTAATTTTTTCTCGGGTAGGTATATGCAATCCCCTAACAAGGCTAGGCGCCTTTGACCATTCTCTAAGGGCTTTTTTCTTTGGTACTTATATGACATCCAATATTTATAATTTGTTATACATTCATTCACGTCGATAAATTCGAGAATTTGCATATTTACCTATATAATTATAATAATGCCTGATGTAGGTATATTTTCTGAACACTGATAATTATAGGTAGGTATACATATATCTATCACATTGATTTTTGACGTCATGTCGTGTGGCTCAGTTCTTGCGCTGAGTTTGCAGATACCCTAATGATACGTTTTATGAAGTAAAGGGTGTTTCTTTATTCTTTACTTTAAGTAAGTACCTATTTATTTTGTCTCAGTATTCGACGCAGCATATTGCGCAGCATGGGATAATTTGTCAATGTTCAATGTTTATTGAGAAAATTATAAATTAGTGGAATATTAAAACTTCTTCAAGTCGACTTGATTATGAGATCCAAAATTTGAGGATTACGTACAGGGGCCTATTCCTCAAAAGCTGTAACTTTTGACACAATCCTCGTTTTAGATTTAATTTTTGTTTAGTTTTATTCTTAGAATAAACCTTCAAGGGAAATAAGTTAATTTGATGATTATTCTAATGCATTAAAACAATGTTTCCATTGGTTGAAATCCCACAAAAGGCACGAAGGGTTGTACCTTCTATGGGCTGTTTTCTGACTATAGTCAACCCACTGAAAACAGCCCATAGAATATTTCACTTATAAGCCCGAAATCACACCTATAAATAAATATCTTGGGACATCTTAATACCTACAAATCGACCTAGTCCCATAAGCTCAATTAAGGCTTTGTGATATGGGTCCCAAGAGACTGTATATGTATATTAAAGGCAGATACATATACATAGACAGCCACGACCGAGGAACAAATATTTGTGACAAATATATGTATAGGTACACAAATAATGTCCTCGCCGGGATTCGAACCCGGAACCTCCAGCTTCGTAGGCGGGGTCACTACCAACTAGGCACTGCTACCAAAGTAAGCATAAAGTTCCTACGTAAGTTGTATCATTATACTGTTTTGAAAAAATAAGCCCCGTTGAGTTTCTTACTGGGTCGCGTTTTATAAAGTTACAATTTACAATTTCGTGGTTTGCCTCTCTTTATAGCCAATATTATTATGTGCGTGCGTTAGAGAGGCAACAGCGAAATTGTAAATTGCAACTTTATAAAACGCGACCCAGGTTCTTCTTGGGTCAGTGGTGTAAGTTAGATCCGGAAGTATTTTTTTTTACTTCCTTGCACGTACTTATTGTATATGAATGACGATTCAAAAGTGCCAACTTCAATGAAGTATCTTTTGATTTGATTTGTAAAGACGAACGAAGCTATAAGCGGGAAAGAGAGAATTGTATTTTGTCTCTCCTGCCTTAGGTTCCGTCTATACAGGGTACATACGTAATAAAATACAGTGTAATTCCGGCCTAAGTTGGTTTGCCAAGTTGTTTTGAATCATTGGTTAAAAGACCTAGTCACGAAGTTTTGTTTGCTTATATTATTTGTACGTTGCTCCATATTTCTTCAAAGCGGCTCATATTTACTACTAGCTTAAACAAAAATCTCAACCAAAAAAAAACAATTTATTGAGACACTGCTAACTTATTTCAGAACAACCTGTATAATCTTCAAATCAAGGCAACGGCCAAGCGAAAACGCACTCTATTATCATATCACAAGTCACAGACAGTTGTCAATAATTATTGTCCTCTAAGAGAGAATGAACGTTAGTCTATGACCGTACCCTCAGTTTTTGTCCGATTACTTATCGGTCAACCGCGATATCTTGTTATTTAACTAACCAAAATAAAAGTTTTGCCAAGTGCCAGTGCATGTGCAGTCAGTGAAATGTATTTGTGCGGGATATCGGATTTTTTTAGACGCCGCCATATTTCTATTGAACGGGTAAGTTTTTTGTCTATGATTTATTTTTTTCAGTGCTAAATATTATTTACGTTTTACTTTGAATCTCAAGATGTAGTACGATGAAAAAACTAGGTAGCGAATGTTTGGTAAATTGTACTATTTTTGTAAAAGACACATACCTACTCAAAACAAAACAACAACAAATAAAACAATTGCGAGGGTAGCTAAAAGTTTTTCTTCACAATGTCAAACAATATGAATTGGTAAATATTTATAAGTTATAAGTTTATGACAAATATTTGAATTTGGTTTGTGAAGGGTATAGTTTGGTTTAATAATAGGAATCTAAATTTCATAATAGGTTTTTTATGACAGCACAAAATAGTAGTTTAGGTATGCAACAGTGATATACTTATCAAAGTCTCGTAATGTAACAGCGTCCCTCGATTTTTTAAGAACTAATTATGAACTGATGTATAATACTTTTAGTATGACAACTACCTAAATCAGTATACCTACTGAATTAAATGTCAGCGTTGGCAGAATATAGTCGTAATTTTTGCCTGTATTAGGAATGAAACGGAAAAGTGTTACTTACAATATTGTATAAAAATAGTAAACGAAGGAACGACTAGCCAAGGTAGGAAGCCCGCTCGGGAATCTAATACCAAGATTGTGGTTCCACTTCGCGATAGGCCTAAGATTAGAAAAACAAACCGAAAAACATTTATAAATATAATTAAACGGTTAAACTCACGTATATTTAGTCACTACGGGCGACATGTTTAGGACAGCCTAGGTCGCCATTATCAAGCACTGAGCCCGTGTTCACGCCTCGCCGTTTCTCTGAAACATGTCGCGCGTAATGATTAAAATACACGTGAGTTTAATTATAATAGTGTAAGTACCTAGCCGTGTGGTGACGGCAGTAAGAATACATTTGTCACCACCCCAACTCCTCCTGCGGGTGTCGTAAGACTCGACTAAGGGATTGCAGTGTCACGGACCATTATTTGATAAAAGATTGATGATGGGCAGCAGCGTCATCATAGTGGACACATTACTGCGATCGCCAATCCGCTTGCCCAGCGTGGTGATTATGGGCATTTACCTCCTAATGCGTCTATAAGCATAGTTAATAGGAGAAGCCTACGTCCAGCAGTGGACTATCATAGGCGGATGATGATGAGTTTAATTAGATTTAGGTATAAGTAGTTATTACATTTATGAGATATAACGAAAGTTTCAATTCAACGAAAAACATATAGTGCGAGGCTAATGATCTCTTAACTAGTTTTCTTTTTAAATTTATTAGTATCTATTTCTTATGTTTGTCTGCCGTCAGCCCATTACATATAACGACCGCCAAATATTAATATCCGAACCTATGTCACCAAACAATAGCGCGGGAGTAGGCAGACGAAAACAACATGATGTCTGGCCTATTACCGCGAACATCGAAATTCGTAAATTTGGAGGATTTTTTTCTGTCACTTTGACGAAGGCGTCATTAAAGTGAGAGAGACAAATCTTCGAAAGTTTCGGAGTTCGAAGTTCGCGGTAGGGCCGCATATTGTACGACACAGCAATGTAAATACAAGTTGCAGAACATTTTAGATTGCAGGAACGTACTCGAAAGTTTCCGAAAAATTTCATGAGAACTGAATAGTAAGTTCCCATGATAACTTATAAAAATGTGTTATAAACAATTATTTTATATCGCAAATAAGTAAACAAGGCAGTAAAGATAACTCATAACTCTCATAAGGAATGTATCTATTATAGTCTTGGCTTGACTAGATTATTTGTTATATTTAGATTCCTGAGCACATTCTCTATGGAAGTTTCGCAACTTATGAAACTTCTCCTTATACCTACAATGTGCCTGAACATGCGTAATCACCAGGCCTACTACCGCAAAAATCGAAATACAGAAATTTCGAGGATTTTTCTCTGTCACTCTAACGAAGGCGTCATGTACGACAAAGCAATGTAAACAGCGGGTGCGCCAAAGTATTTATAAAATTGCAACTTAGATTATTGGAACTCCGAAAATTTCATAATGATCGGTATTTAGAATAATCTTTGTTCATAATCATCATCACATAGAAATATTTATGTTCATAATATTGTTTTTCATACATATTTTTAGTACTAACTTTTATGTTTATATAATTTTTCACTATACTTATTTTATGCTATATATTCTAATGTTATAGGTATTTATTTTTATCTGTACTGGTTTTATGTATGAATTATTTTTGTTTAATTAAATATAAATCGTACTGTTACTGTAAACTAGCTACCTGCACAAATCAGGTTGTGGCAGAGTAGGTACTGTACTATACAGGTTCCCTCTAAACTTTTTTTGTCCGAAACGCTTAGGACATAACAGACTTGGTATAATCTATTTTGGCATCAACTTAATGAGACAGAAACATCACTTGGCTTAAATAACAATATTTCGAATATTATTTAGTCCGAAACTATCTTGGCATATCATTAATTACGCCGAATGTTATAAGACAGAAATTAGATTTGCATTTTTTTTTTGGCCATGTACCCACATGTTCGAAACTTGCCTTTTTCGTCAGGCAGAATTTGCTGTGAAGGTGAAAATTTCTGCAGTGAGCGAGCGAAGCGAGCGAAGAAAACCTTCCGGGGCAGATCCGACTCGGGTAGGTTAGGAGCTTTCGGCTCGGGAGCTTTGCTCCCGCCTTAGTCTTCGAGGTTATTTTTTTTTTTAGCAACCTAGAAAGTACTCAGCTCAGTAACACAGTAAGTAACGTATAGAATATTACTACTACATCGATTATATTGAGAGGTTGTAATTATTCCTTCTCTGTTATGCTAAAACAAACTATGCCGATACTTTTTATGCACATCCAGATTATGCCTCATCATAAATAGGAGCATCGAAATTATGCTCGAGTAATATTCGAACAACTCGAAATCTGCCACAAAGAAATATGCTAAAGTTGAGTATGTCACAACAGTTTCTGCACAAAGCCCATTATGACTACATAGTTTATGTTATTCATAAAAGAATTATACCACAACAGAGTGAACCTAATGGGAAAATGTTTATAAATAAACAATTTATTTCAAATAACTTTATGAGTATAGATTAATCTACTTGACGACTTTAGGAGGATAAAATTTCGAAATAAAAATCGTTATGAACATTGTAGGTAGAAGTATAATTTTTAGTAAGAAAAAAAGTATGAGAAAAATTTTTCGGAGTAATGATGATTATGAGTAAAAAACGGTATTAGTAAAAATATTCGAAGAAAAAATTGTATAAGTGCCAATATGGACCCGTAAACAGCACAAGTTGCAGAACATTTTTAAATTGCAGGAACGTATTCGAAAGTTTCCGAAAAATTTCATGAGAACTGAATAGTAAGTTCCCATGAGAACTTATAAAAAATTTACGCTATAATTTTTGTTACAAAGTTAAATTTTGTGTTACAATTTTTGCCACTGAAAAAGGGCATCAAATTCAATTTTTTTATGAGCAATCTAGAATTTATGTATCATTAAAATTTCCCCCCTTTTACTGCTACCAAAGGTTTTCGAACAGAGTATATTTTCGTAAAGGTGCATATAGACCAAACGAGCATTCGCTCATTCTATCCAACATTCTACGAAATTCGTTCGTCACTGAAATTCGTTGATTTCGTAGTGTGGGGGATAGAATGAGCGAATGCTCGTTTGGTCTAAATGCACCTTTACGAAAATCTTTTTTTCTGCTACATTTTATTCAATTACTTTGTTGTTCTGACTAATATAACCATGTATATTGTGTACCTACTTATATCAAATTGCAAAATTCTAGTAGGCAACTCAACTAGGCACTAACGATCACTGAGGTAGCTTTGCGGACAGACCCACAGGGCGATACTATAAGGGTTTCGTTTACTAACGGATCCTGAAAAAGGGATTGGCATTTCGTCGTCATCTTAATTTAGCCCAAACATCTATCTAATTAAAATGTTTGTAAACATTCTAGAGACGGCTCCCGCACCTCGCTGATCCTATTTTAAATGTCAGATAGATAATTGTGCAAGCTCTGGCGACGATTCAAATACACTTTCATTGGGCACTTTACACCGCGGCCGGCCCGATACGCGCGTTCGGGCGACTGCGACTGAATAATCGCAACTTTTGATAATCGCAAACTTCAATCGCGGCGCGAAACTTTTTAATTTTTATATTTTATCCGGTGCGATAATTTGCACTGTTTTACGGAGTGATTGTGTTTAGTTTAGTGATGTTTTAGTGTGAAATGGAGAGGAGAAGGTGATTTTGATTTAAATGCTCGTAATATCATGCAGGGATTTGGGATCTAGATTCTCTTCTGTTAAGATGACTATAGTTATAATTTAGTTTGCAATTACAGAAATTGTTGAATGTTATGGGTATATATCGCACACATAGTAGTAGGTATTAGATATTAACTAAATTTTTAATTGCAAGTTTTTTTGTAAATAGGTAGGGTTTTCAAATATTCTAAAGTTTCAGGTATTCTAATATTTGGTTTTTTATTTTGAGGTATTAGAATAGTTTTTAGAATATAATAAATAGCTGAAAATGTAGGTAGGTAAAATTACTTTGTTTTTCATATTTTCGTCAAATATTTTAATAAGACAGATATCCTGCAGTAACGTCAGTAATCAATTAAAATAGAGATATTACTTACATGAACTTCATTCGAGGTAGGTACAAAATAAAACGTTTTTGAGAGACTTTTTCGGATTTTGCTGTTAGGTAGGTACCTACAATTATACAGAAAAGCTGCATTAGTTGAGCCAAAAAAGGTGACTACCTACCTACTAAAATAAATAAATATTTTGGGATATCTTACACAAATCGACCTAGTCCCACGGTAAGCTCAATTAAGGCTTGTAATCTGGGCACCGGGCGACGATTTATTTAATAAATAGATAAATAAATATCTTGGGATATCTCACACAAATCGACCTAGTCCGTCAATTAAGGCTTGTGATATGGGTAGATATAGGTATAGATACATATAGATACTTAAATACATAGACAGCCAATGACCAAGGAACAAATATTTGTGATAAATTAATACACAAATAATGTCTTCGTCGGGAATCGACCCCGGAACCTCCAGCGTCTTATCACTACCAACTACGGAGTACGGAGACTGCTAATAATATTATCTTAAGTAATAAAATATTTCCTGAGGACATTTCTAGATCCCTTATACGTGTGTCGATAATATCAATTCTGGAACATTTACAATGTGATTATTGTGATTGCATTGTAAACGGGCTTAAATAGGTAGATAATACTTTCGTATAAGTATGGTATTGAATGCAATATTTCCATAAGATTGATAATTAGAACATCACCATCAAGTCCTATATGAAGAATACTTCCGTATCTTTACTATAATTTAGCGCATACGTCAATTTTCTGTGCATCTCACGATTCTTAATTCTTATGAAGGTGCATTCAGACCAAAAGAGCATTCGCTATTCTCCCTCTACTCTACGAAATTCGATCGTTACACAAAACATGATTCGTTGATTTCGTTGCTGAATGCACCTTGATGCATGCGACCCAGAGGCATAATACACTGTGTTATCATGAGTCCATGACCCAGGCTTTTACGAAAATGCATGGGTAATACTAATAATACGCATTACTGGCAACCTTTTTCAAGTATTAAGAGTTGACAATAATTCAAATTAACTGTGCACTAAATTTTATCCACTTTGAACGATCAATGTAATGTAATATCGTGCTCAGTTGTCAAGTGCAAGTGGCAGCGGACTGTTTTCGCTAAGCGCTAACTAACGATTCATTTTGAACTTATTTTGAAGTACTTACCTACAGTTAGCTGCAGAGACAAGTAGACCCCCTTGCATACAAATTTGTATAGAAGGAGGTCTACCTTATCTCTGCAGCTGACTGTACATACCTACCTACAGCTACCTTCTCAGTGAACTTTTCTTGAAAAAATTATTAACTTTAAAATAACATTTTTTCATCAAATACTTACTTCAATGCTCAAGTTTTGGCTAAAACTTTGCATCTCAATCCTGCCTGCATGAAGTTAACACACTGTAGGTATATTACGCAGATGTTAGCGATTATTTCTGCAGCCAACTCATGAGAATTTATAATGATGTCAGTTTTGTACCTACTCAGGTATAGTAATTGTCTAGTCGCGACTAGATTTTGAATTTTAATTTTCATAAAATTCATGGGCTTTGCTTGAAACTAATCAGAAAAAATAATTATTTAAGCTATAAATCTACTAGGTGACTATCTCTTTTGTACTTTAATAGGTAGGTACAGTCAACAAAAATATGGTCTACCACTTTTCGATTCTATCGTTGGTGAAAGAGAAATGTAGGTAGTAGGTAGATAACATATTTTTTGTCGACTGTACTATTTGAAAGTGAGCGTGAGAGATATTTTCAATGTTCGACACAAACGCAAACAATTATCGATATCACTAATATTATTTCGGTAAACATCTACATTACTATCGTAAACAGCCCTATGCCTATTTCACTTTTAGGTACCTACATACAATAAGCGTGAAATTTAAATAACTTTAATTTTAATCAGGTTTGTAACTATAACGACCATTAAACACTAAATTTCATTAAGAACTCTGTTTTGGCGTTAATTTTATAAACTTTAAGCGATATTTTAACATAATAAGGGTTCCATTTTGCCATTTAAAAAACGCCGATTAAGCTTAAATTCCTAAAGATACTTAATTTTCGTTACGAATCTGACTGCAATAAACAATGACATTAAATAATAAATGGACGCACAGAGCCAAACAAAAAAACCAAGAAAAATGGCACTAAAAGTCATTTCTATCATGTTTCAGTTGAAGCTAATAACGCTCAATTACAATAAACTATAATAAAAAAACTCAAAGAATAAAAAGCTTTGTGAAGTGAGCAATAAGTGTCAAATTTGCGAACAACACCGCAAAATAGTAGAAACTTTTTATGTTTAAGGAATAATGATGCTATACCGTAAGGTGACCAAATGTCAACTGTCAGAACTGAATAGCGGAGCAAAAGGACCGCAATATTTACTTCTGCAGCCCATTTTTTGGGGCCATTTTTTTGAGCTGTTTGGGGATCCACTTATATATTCTAAATCAATGGCAATAAACGTGTTTTAATGTCACGCTAATGTTGGGTGTTCCTAATAGTGAGAATACCCATAAAGGTAGATGTATACCAAACGAGCGAATGATCATTCTAGCCCCACTCTACGAAATTCGTTCGCGACACAAAGCGTAATTCGTCGGAATTCGGTGATTTCGTAGAGTGGGGTTTAAAATGAGCATTTACTCGTTTGGTGTAGATCCACCTTAATCGACATTATTAAGATCCAATTTTCGACACCCTGTTGTCTATTTTATTGGTATGACAAGATCGTCTAATATTGGGGGCTGTATCGGGCATTGGCACCTGATTTCTATTTACAAAATGATGCCAGTAATCTGTCACAATATAAAATAAGATGTCGCGCCTGTTATTATAAATAGGTACTCGTTCTTATATTATCTAATGTCACTAATACAGGTGTACATTTTAATAAGCCGATTCTCTCAATGGGGTTAACATAGGACATAACAAGTTTATTTAGATAACTATTTGCATATAGATAGATTCGATTGTTCCATTAATTATGAAAGCTATGTTACAAAGCTACTCAACACTTTTTTCCTATCTCAGTAGGTATCTAAAAGCTTAAAATAGTAATTTAGGGTTAGCAGTAACGCTAACCCTCAATGCCTCAGTTAACCCAAGTGTCGCTTAACGATGTACAAATACAAATAATTTATTCAAAAGTAAGCTAATGTTTACAATATTCAAGCATTATCAAATGGACTCCAAACTAGGCTTAGACTGTATCTCTTCCCCTCGTATGCATTTATCTTGTTTTCTAGTTCGTAACTATCAGGCTACTTGCCAATTTAATATGATATCTATTGTATAGATATTATAAAAATCCGTTCCGAATTATCTATCAATCGCTTGTTCCACTAATTATGAAAACTATATTACAAAATAACCCGACACTTTCTTCCCTATCTCAGTCTATAGCTTTAAATCTTACTGTTAACCCTAAGTGCCGAAGTTAACCCAAGCGCCGCTAACGAAGCGCCGCACGTCGCTCTCGACCGAACAACGCCGGAAGGAAGCTCTCCATGATCCAGACCTCTAGCATCCCCAGCCCGATACAGTATTACCAATAGTATTGGTCAAATCGGGAGTTATGAATGTCATATTAATTTAAATTATGTTTTAACTGAACCTAGCAACACGTATGGAACATTTAAAACGGATCAATGTAGGTACTGCGAGGAGTATGAAGTCATTATAAAGTGACGTATTCCCATTGCTTTTTAAGGACTTCACCGGTGTTTAAGCAAAGCATTAACAAAGCTATATTACAAAGTAACTCAATACTTTCTTCCCTATCTCAGTCTATAGCTTCAAATCTTACTGCTAACCCCAAGTGCCGCAAGCTAACCCAAGCGCCGCTATGTTCCGCCCGACGCTAATCCGCGGCGTCAGCGCGGACTTGCCCGACGTGTCCGGTGCTCTCGCCAGGAGTCGCCGCGCGTCGCTCTCGGCCGAACAACGCCGGAAGCTGTCCATGATACAGACCTCCAGCATCCCCAGCCCGATACAGTATTAGTATTACCAATAGTCTTGGTCAAATCGGGAGTTATGAATGTAATATTCATTTAAATTATGTTTTAACTGAACCTAGCAACACGTATGGAACATTTAAAACGGATCAATGTAGGTACTGTGAAGAGTGTGAAGTCATTATAAAGTGACGTATTCCCATTGCTTTTAATATACTTCACCGGTGTTTAAGCAAAGCG